>JAUZNJ010070281.1:0-53411 GCA_034780135.1 Jordanella pulchra
AGCTGACTTTCCCCACTGAGAGACAATATAATATAGTTCTATTCTATTCTATTCTATTCTATTCTATTCTATTCTATCTAGCTTCTTTAATTTTGTTAAACATGTTTGACTTTTAATATCAGCTTTTTAGTTTTGTACCTTGTAACATTGTACCTTCATGGTAAAGTCTTACTTAAAAAACACATGGTTAGACATGTTAAGGGTAAACATATAATGTAGGTTTTATCTCTATAAAGATGATATTTTTACTAAATACATATTGTAGAATGTGTAATCATTAAAGACAGAGATTTAATTTTGATAATTTTTTTATTTCCATTCATTTTTGGATATGGAATTTGAAAGACCATGAATCTAAAATGTTAAATCTTTACCTTGTAAGTTATTTAGTTATTTTAATTGTTTATGTATAAATTTGTTTTTGGATATTTTTAATGCAGTACTTCAACATTGTTCTGTTATTTTTCTTACTCACTAACCAAACATTTTATTGTTTATTTTATTAACATTTATCAAACCCTGTCATGAGTTTCCATCATGGGAATGAGAAATGGACCATGCAGCAGCCTTTAGAAAGCCAGACATTAAAAAAAAAAAACTTCAAATAGAGTGCACCCCTGTTTAAGAATAATGTCTGCTACAGATATAGGAAACCTCTAGTAAAGGGAGAATTAGTGGACAAATGGATGGCAGACAACAGCACTGGTCAGCAAGGGAGAAAAAAGATAAGCAATGTTTTTTGAAGGGCTACCTCAACCAAAAAGAAACAGTATTGACTTTTTAAAATGGCAACAAAAAACATCCAAGAGATGAACTGACGAAAAAAGGACAAGCAGTACTACTGTTCCCATGGCTGCCCTTTTTGCAGTGATTCAACTCAAACCTCAGAAGGAAAATGTCTTGAGAACACAGTGTGACTTAAGATGCTTTTAAGAGCTCATAAATGGAGAAGATGATTAGAACAGAAAAACAGACCATTCTGAAATGCAAAGAACCTTTAAGACTTTCCCTCTGCTGTGATCGCAGCCTATATGTTTATATTTGTAAAAAAACTGACTTAAAAAAATCTTCAATCACCTTAAATGTATATGAAACCATATAATTGAATAGTAGGTGATTTAGAAATTTTACAATTCCAGATTTCCTTTCAGCAGATCAACATACAGTTAAACGTTATAACTACAGCATTACTCAGCTGTGGAAAAAAAAATCACAAATTTGTAATGTGTAACCTTTTGCCAGAGGTTGGACATAGTGCTTTGGATTCCAACATGAAGTGAGAGGCTCCTGGAGGTTAGAAGTGCTGGCTTTTGTTTAGACCTTAAGGTCACCATTCCTTCAGCTAATGCCCCTGGCATCACCTTTCTCCTTGACTTCAAACACCTTGGCCACATTCCTAGACCATGTACCAATAAGCACTAATAATGCAGAAAAACGAAAGCCCAAACACATGGACTCCAATAGTAGTGGGGATTACTGATCCCTATCCAAGGCTCTGTGTGTACCTCTGGGCATTGAGAACTGAATCCCACAGTCTCTTTCTCAGCACAGGAACAAAGGTGGGAGGGAGGGAAGGAATCGCAGTGTTGTGTTTACATGTCTCAGAAAACGAAGGTTCACATGGTTGCTGCTTCTACAGAGAAAGAGGATTTTACACAGTGCGCCTAAAGATTCCATCTTTGTGGAGGGTTTCTTCTTTTTTAAGCCCTGTACAAATACACAGACCTCGTTAGGAACATTAAAGAAGTGCTGCTGCATCCTGGTTGCTTTCCAAAATGTGCTCTTTGGATACTGGTTTCTATTGCATAGTAACCTCTTCTGGCTTCAGTCAAGCTCCAACCCAACCTGCTAATGATCTGGTTATTTGGGTCAGGTCTATTAAAGACAGGACACATCTGAATAATGCACCTTCTCTGGAACGCTTTGAGATCCCTGCTCTGTTTCAAGCATCAGACTTCTTGCTTCTAGTAAGAAAGTGTTAAAAGTTCCATGTGGCTATGAAAATGATCAGAGACACAGTGTGGAGTAGGTGAAAACAGATGTACATGAAAAGTTGGCCTAAATCAATTACAGCCAACCTGTTGTGACAATACCTTATGCTCCAGAATGAAGGTTAATAGAATTTATATAATATAATTGTTATGAGACTGCATTGATTTGCCTCCATACATAAATGCCTTTTTACCAGGAAATGTTCTGGAACTAATGAGATTCCTCCCTCGTCTCTTCCAATCACGACACCCAACCCAATAAGTTTAAGCTTAGAGACAACCACATTAAGGCAATCACATTTTGTTCTGTGATCAACTAATATGGGTTGTGGAGATCGACCACCAAAATGAATTTAAAAACTAAACATTTGTGTTAAGGTGCTTAATGATATAAAAGCCTCCATTAATAATTGACAAAACGAAATACTTTGGTTGTTAATTCGGTTTGTAATACTGTTAATAAACATGGTTAATAGATTTTGTAGAAATGGTTGCATACTCAGCCAGTTGTTTGGTCATGAGTCGACTTTGATACCATTTACTTGGCCAGAACAAGAAAAGTTTGGGAATCTATGCAACATTTTCTTCACTTTGTTACTTTTAATCTAAGACTTCTTCTCTTTATTTTCCCACTTTGCTGTGCAAATATTACTTGGCTTCAATTATTGCTTGTTAACTTATCCTACCCAATATTACACCTATGATTTTGTTAAGGTAAGAATAGAAAATACTTAACTTCATGAAAATATAGAGAAGAAACAAAGTGTAAAACAAAAATCGAATAAAATGATAAAGTAGGCCACCATGGTCCCTAAATTTTATTTGGAAATAGAGTTTGAGTGAGCAACTGGTTTAGAAACTAGGCCCCTTTCAAAAGTGAAGTCATTCTTTAAAAATTGCTTTTTCCAATTACTCCTGCCATCTTTGTCTAGCAATAAATTAAGTTGATTATCATAACTGCATAACTGTTTTAAAAAAGCAAAAACAGAAGAAATCTGTGAGAGAGGAGTTACTTTTCCCAGAAGTGAATGACAGAAACCTTAATTACGCTTTCTATAGAAATGGAAATATTTGAAATCAATTTTATTACTTAGCAGAAAAAAAATCAAAAGGTTTAAGAGCAGCAGTTTCCTATAAGAGAATCACCTTTCCTGGTTGGACCTCAACCAGTGGCAGCGGTGTGTTGTGCTTCTGACTGACAGAACAAAGTACGACGCCGCTGTGAGGGCATGCTTGGATGTTTGGCTCGACCTCATCACAACAGCTCAGAAAGCGGTACAGGCTCTGATTTGATTATAAACAGGCCCTCCAGGCTCAAAGAATATGTGTCAGACATTGGTTAAAAGTCTCCCCTAACAATTAACCACGCGGCATGGAAAATGCCCAGTGAAAACACCCATAAGCTCCCCCAGTTCCCACTGGAGACTGCTGTGAACTCTTGTGAACCCAGCCAAATCATGAAAAGAAATCTAGACTGTACTGAAGCCACAAGTGTCTGAAAGTCTTGGCAAGGCAACAATTAATTGGGTTGGGTTTGTTAAATTGTAATATGGGTCTGTTATGAATGCACTGTTGAGAAACAACAATTTGGAATGTCAATTACAGCTACAATAAATCTAAAAACAATGCCCATTTAAAACTAGAAGTTGCATGACCTGATGGAATGATTGTGATGGAGTGGAGGGCAGTCATTCGATTCTGCTTCTGTCCTAGTTCATGCTGTGCTTTTATTAGCTAGCCACTTAGAATCTTTCTTTAAATTACCCCGAATAATAAACTGAGCTCCATGTGTTTTTCCATGCACTCTGCAAGAGAAGCTAACAGTGTAACTGAATCACAAACTTCCAATTGTGTCTAAGGTGGAATATTTCAGGATCCTGGTTATCTAATGAAAATATTGTCACTAGACTCATTTCCTATGTGGTGCCAGAACAGCAGAAGAGTAAATGTGTGAACAGTGTTCTGAAGGGCGACTCTTAACCTGCCGTGAGTTTATGTGTCTCCAGCTCAGGTTTCAGGGGTGGCTGTTTTCATATCGAGGCCACACTTACCTCAACCTCTTCAGTGGATTCACACCCAACTGAGAGCCAGTGAACAAGTGGCTGCATACATGACTTTCATTCATTCTCCTGACAGTTTTCTTGACTTGGGGCATGAAGTGTGAAAATTTAGAAGGCAGTTAAAGACAAGCAGGAGGTGTAAATGGATGCCTCCTGGTTAATTTAATAAATATTGTGGAATCTTTAAATTTGATTTACTCCAGTCTCTCCTCTTATTCTCTCTATTCAGCTCCTGAATTTAGAAAACAAGCTTTGAAAAGTTTAATAGAAATCTAATAGTGCATGCTATTATCCTCAGAACTGGAATCTATTGACCTAATGTGATGTAATCTCCAAGGTGAACACATTCCAGTTTTTAGCTCGTAGACCCTTGCATTTTCTATGGTCACTTATAATTACAAACCATCCAACCATAAACATGAAAAAAACATAGTTCTACTCACAAATAGTACATGAATTACTTAATTCTACATACAATAAGTTGTATAAAACTGCTGCGAAGGGTCGCAGTAAAAACAAAAACAAAAAAAATCTACTGTCTATGGAGAAGCATCCATCTAGAATTCAGAAGTCGGGTACTGTCCTGTCGTACTAACTTTAAAACTCATTCTTTAGACTTTTATGAAGAATTCCAGTTGACATGTCCAACTTGGAAGTTGGAAATTTTGAATTGTAAGGACAAAAAGAACACACCATAAAGGTAGAGTGTTTTTTGTGATAACATTGTACCTTTAGGATTCATGCAGCTATAAACATGTATTCACTTAAAACATAGTGACTTGTGGTTTCTCCCCAAAACCTTTTACTGTAGAACACATCATTATTTTAAAAACTTGGATAAGCCTAAGCCACAAAGTCATTCCTTTGTAAGCTTCTAATAAGCTTCTAATAGTTTAATCCTAAAGCTATAGTTAAATACTGAATGCAATTTAAGGGAACACTATAAAAACACAGCTCCCTCGAAGGATATTCTGATAAAAATCAAACAGTAATAGAGCTGTCAACCAATCTACAAATCTGTTAGCTTGTGAACATTGTAGCATTTGATGAAAAAAGAAAATATGTTGAAACAATTATGCTAAAGTATAAACATAAATATTCAGACATTGTATACTTCAGGAAGAAACTGGTTCTGTTTTCTGGAGGTAAAGAAGTTCTAATTCAATATTAACACCTGAATCCAAGTTCAGAATGAAAAGACGTTGGCTGAAGCTGGTTGGAGGGAGTTTTTAATTCACAGCTTTTGAACATTTCTATTGAAAGGCCTCTTAGAGTGGAAGAATTCATCACTGCAAAAGCATCATTAAAGGTGGAATGCATTCAAGAAAACATATCCTGTGATTTAAAGAATGTTTAAATTATAATTAAAGGGTAATTCCACCAAAAGTAAAGAAAACATCAAAAAATCTCTTACAATTCTTTCTTAATTGTCTCATTTTAAAGATGGAATCATATTTGATCATTCCAACGCAATAGGAAGCACATGGCTTAATGCACTGAGTCGCTCCCATGTGATTGGTTGGTTAAAAATTTGTGTTAACGATTAGTTGGACAGCAACTTAAACACAACTTATATTGGTCATTCATGGGAATTGCATCACAAAGAAAAAATAAATGCAACTAATAAATTAATATTTATTGAAAATTTTCTAATTTAAACAGAATAGCAGAGTGTTATTTGCTCCTGATTGCTCCTGATGTCCTGCCTACATAAACTTAAATAGATTATGTTTGATAAACTCTTCTGGAACTAAAACTGAGGGCTTGGAAAGATAAGACTAAAATTCAGCTTTGTATGAACTGTCCAAGCAGCCATCTTTAAATGGAAATTTAACATCTTTCCAGCAACTGGTTTATTTCTTAAGTTATTAATCAAACATTAAACATAATTAATCTATGAATTAATTATATCTTTTATTAATCGCCATAAGTTCCTATAACTGCACAAGAGGGAGCCTGTAGTTCCTGACCTGTGAAGAATGAGTAGCCATGTTTCCATCCTAATATAGTGAGAATTTAGAGCAAACTTTCTAATGTCAGTAAAAAGAATATGTGAATTTGGAGTTTTTTTTATCAACAGGGGCAAATTTGCAAGAGGATTGAAAGCATAATATTTTCATTCGGTGATGTTAATCTTGGATGTAATAAATAGGAAGTGGTAGCAAACTATTGCTGATCAGTAATAGACTAAGGTTTTAATGAATGTGTAACAATGGCACACGTTGTATTCACTATCATGTCAGCTGGCATTAGTGATGATAAATGCCATCTGGGGATGGCATGAGAGAAGTGCGATTGTAATGCTGCTCTGACTCATCTCCTCTTAATGCATTTACTCTTTCCGAAAAAATCAAAAACCTCAAGCAAGTGTAAAAATGTTTGCAAAATTTAGTTGATTTAAATGTAGTTGTTTCCAACAAGCTCTTCTAATGTGATGCTAAATACAAATGTGTTTAAAAAAGATTGAAGGAAACACATCTTTTGATACTAAGAGTCCAGATTTCTTTCACTGAAAGAAGTGAAATGTCCCTGTCATTTAGTCAACTAAAAATTCTATGTTTTAAGAAAAAAAAAATGCATTTGTGGTTTGAAGCCAATAATATAACGTTACATGGAATTAGAAATCTTGTATCATTGAAAAAATCTACTTAATCAATTAGTTTCTAAGTAAATATCTACTTCAAGTCAAATATAATGGGGTCACTGTGGGTTTATCCTTTCATGTGCTGTAACTCACATGAATGTGACCTCACTACCTGACTAATTCAAAATGGGCGTGGCCATGGTTGCAACACAATGAGCAAGGTTGCCGTTACAACTAATACAGTTTACTCAGTTTCAAAATCAGAATGTTTGTGACACACCTAGGGCATTTTAGTCCTTAGGTGAAAGGTGTAAGATATCAAATAGACATCTTTAACAGCTCTGAGGCAATTTATGTTCATTAGCTTGTTAAAAGAAAAACAACAGTTTACAATTATTAATTCATACAATGTTAAAACCTAAAGCTCCATCTTATCATCAAATATAAATTCGGTGTATGTGGTCAATAAATATAGTTAGACCAAAGTTATGTATACGGTTTGAAATGTATGTAACTACTTTGTTCAGAATTAAATTTATACTTATGTGTAATGGGAAAAAATGTTATTTTTAAATTAAAAAAATTAAGTTAAAAAAACCCAGAAAAATAGTTTATAGTCTTTGTTAGATATTATAGTTAGTTTTACTTTTTTTCTTTATTTGTCTGAAGGTACAATATATATTTACAATAAATCAACATTTATATTTTCAACCACCTGATAAATTTATTTTGAGAAAAAGGTTAACAAATTACAGTATTTTTTAAAGTTGCTCCAAAGTGTCTTTCTTTTCAGGGTTTAAGGATCAGGTGAAATTTTTAGAATCTAAGGTATCTTAACCCCTTAAAAGAATGCAATTTCAGCACTACCTGAAAACTTAAGAGTGGTAATTATTTTAGTAGATTAATGCTCTAAAACACATGGCCAAAACAAAAGACAGAAATGGCTCAGCAGACATTATGCTAGCGATCTTCCATTGCCATTCCTGTCTCTAGATCCAGAAAAAACGAGCTTCCACCTGCCAATAACTGGTTGTTCAGAGTGCTTAAAACAGGCATGCTGATAAGTTTTGCACTAGCTTTAAAATACGTCTCAATATTTCTACTTTTTATAGTGTAGTGATTGTATTAAGACATAAAAGTTGGATTACACAACCTTTTCAGAGATGCAGATAAGCAGGGAGGGCACTGATCTTCAAACTGTATAGAGAAAGCTGTATCCATCTATTCAGAGGAAACTGTTGACTGTCAGTCATGTATGCTGTACAAGCAGGTGGTTCTTAAAAGCTATTAAGTTATCTACTACATAGAAAATATTTAAGGCGTGTCTACAATACTGACACCTGTATTTTTATTTTGGCAGAAACAGTGCAGACGGGAGCCTAGAACAGATTGTTCTAAAGCAGAAACTGGTTTATTAAGCCAAACCCAGTCTACAGGAAATTTGCTGCAACTTTGCACATCAGTACATCGTGGAAACATCTTGCTAGTCTTGTTAGTCGGACAATAATATCTGAAATCAGCAGCTTCCTCATTAGATAAATACTTTTATCATTACCAGCCAGTCAAATCAAATTGGTCTTGCTTGTGGGATTTTGGTTTCTCACAGAAAAAAAAGTTCTTACAGTCCAGCTACCATGATTTGTTCTCTCAGTCTTTTAGGTTTTTAGGTTTTCTAATCTGTAAAGCTACTCTAATAGGACTGATAAGTGCCCTGCAAGTTTACTGCAATAATCCAGGGACAGACTTATTCTCCTTATATCTTTTACTAAAAAAAAAAACGAACTTGTTGATGAAAACAAAAAATATTTCTATCTATATCTATATTTTGGCAGCTTCATTTAAAATTAGTATGAAACCTTAGATCATAACAAAATCTTTAATGTAGGAGAATTTTGGCATTTTAGGTTTAGGTTCTCCACATTGTCAGTGGCAGAGTCTTCTCTCCACCTAAACACCTCTCATTAAGCTCACCTGGCTGGCCTGAAAAGGGTCAGTTTAAATCAATTGTACTGCCTATTCCCCGCAAACACACCGTGTGCATAGCAGTCCCATCCATGTTTACTGTAAATGGGACTCTTTGTCATCCATGTTTGCTCAGTCTTTCACAGATTAATCCTCATACATACAAGAAACCTGATGCAAACCTGCCTATTGTCCTCAGAGAGCCTGTGTCGCACAAAAGCACACACGTTTGTACCCTATCCTATTTTTTCTGTTTAGCTTAGCAACTTCTAGGGCAAACTGGCCCTTGTATATCTGGACTATGAATCATTGTATCACTGTATATATGGTTTTAAAATGTTGGAATTATGGTACTGTCTGTTTATAGTTGAAGACTGTATTTTTGCGAGTGGAAATGCTAAAGCAGCCTCTGGAATCAGAACTGAAAGCCAACAAATATATACTCGATGACCAAAGCAAATAGCCAACCTCCTTCGGTTTTCTTACTTAGAACTAAACAGCAGATTGATTGTATAATGTTTCTCCTCTAACTTATAAAAAATGTATAAACATTATCCTAGCCAGCTAGTAAGAGTATCGAAGCCCAGCTTTTTGGTCTACGAAGGCCTGTTTCAGTAGCACGGAAGTGTTTGGCTACAGCTTTGGTGTGTTTCCATGGAATCTATTGAAGTCATACTGTTGACCAAATCCATTTTGAATTTTTAGCTGCTTAAAAATAATGTTTTATATATGGACTTTTCACTCCAAAAACAATCTACTATAGACTGTGACTGTCGATTTATTTGTTTTAAGCATGCCAGAGAACATGTTGTTTTTTTCGGCTTACTACAGTTTAGATTACAGACTCACAGCCAGTAAAACGTGCCAATACCTAAATTTAAAAAAAGTAAAATTCTAATGTTTCCAATAACCACAGTAATTTTGATCTTTTTGTATGAAATTGAAACATGTCTCAACCAACTGGATTCAAAGTGGTTGAGTGTTTCACAGACAGTAGCAAGTGGTTCTCAACTGTAGGAAGTGTTCAGCAGACGAAGCAATTATGATTTGGAAAAAAATAGCTATTTGACATCTGGTATGGATCTAATATTTTGAATAAATTAACTGCTGCCTTTCTCCAATGTTCCTGTATCTGTTGTCATGGTTTCGTCTATTTTTTGTCTTCCTTGATGACTGGCCTCTACTTTTGAGAAATCTTTGCAAAGGCCCTAAAATTTGATGTAGACCCCACATTTATAATTGTTAAAGTTGCAGTTATAAACACCTTTTCAGCAGTCTTGACACTTTGCATCTCATTTAACAGTGACATGCGTATTTTCACAAAACCCTTGCTCATAAATATGTTCATTAAGTATTAAATGTGATAGCTACGAGTTTAAGTCTTCATGGCCAGTAAGTCTTCACACCCTATCTATTGTTTGCCAGCCAAACAGGTCCACAAATGCCAATCTATGGTTAGCATTAGGAAACATTTAACCTCATTGTCCAGAAGTAAAGCGGCAACTTTTGCATAGCTTGTAACCCCACTTGCTACCATAAGCCAGTACTAACTTTGTTGTTGTCTTTTTTTGGCTTGAATCCGAGAAATCAAACAATGAGAAGAAGCCATTTTTAGCTGTCACTGAACTACTAGGATGAAGGAACCCCTGAGCTCCATCTCATGTCACTTCAATCGACTATTCCTATTGGTGCAGAATCCTTAGATTGACTGGTGTTATTTTGAACCCCTCAAAATGTATAAAACAAACATTTATACATGATAGATATATATCATAATAAAATTATACTTTTTTCTGCACCACTCTAGATATTTTGTTATATTTTTGAAAAAAATATTTTACTAAAAAAGTTTTAGCTATGATCTTTAAAACTTGTATTACACCAAAACAATGGAATGTTTGCTCCCTGCTCGGGCATCTGAAATGAATCCATTGCAACATTAATATAATAACTATATCTTTTGACACTCCTTACCTCAGATCCCCATTTAATTGTGCACTTTGAAATCAATGACATTAACCAAAATTACTAGGGCCTGGCATTAGCATAGCAGAGCTAGGTGAGTCACTGTAGCACAGAACACGTTTGACTTCAGCGTAGTCATGTGACAAACGGACAGTGGGTGGAAACTTGCCTGTCTGCATTAAAAGCTGTCAAAGAGACCGATATAAAGCTCCCAGATGGTTCTTCAAGCAACTGCCTGACTGCCCTGAAGGTTATAGGTGGGGTGTGCAGGTGTAATGGTATATCACCTGAACTTCCCTGACCTCACAACTGCTGCTTAAAATATTTCCTCCTGAGTCTACGTTCCATCTACCTGTGTCAATCATTCTATGGTATTTAGATCAACAACAAACAGAAGCAAAAAAACTAAACAAAAAAAGACTGTTTTGAAATATAAAAGTTAGTAATTTTGCATTACTCTCAATCTTACAGCAAGAGTCATATTGTTTATCAAGACTTCACAATAATCAACCTGATATAATGTACAGGTACAGTACACCTTATAAATGCACCGTGTGACAATTAATGATATCATTTTTTGGAATTTAAATGTAAATATGAAATGGAAAAGAAATAATTTAGCCTGCATGCTTGACATGAAAGCTACACAAGTACCTGAAATGAAAATAAAATGACATCAGAACAGCTTAAACAAGGCTGTTCAGTCACACAAATAATACAGGGCTAATACCATCAGCATGTAAATGGTCACAGATGGCATTTATTTAATTTTATCAGGAGAAAAACATTGTTTATTCATCAAACCAGTCAACTTTGGTCAATTAGCAACTTGAACATTTTGAGAATGTACATCGGACAATGACAACAAAAGGTTTACAGTCTGTACGAAATAAATAGCAACGTTGCTCATTTACAGCTTGGCTGGAGAACAAAAAAAACAAAACAAAACAAAAAAAAATACATAAGGGTTAATCTTCATATTTAAAATGACATACAGATGTGTTGTGATTCTTGTGAACTCACTAGCTGATCAAAAAAAGCTCTCATTTTTAAATAAAGCTTTTCACGTTTAATATGTACCTTCAAGAGCCTGTTATAGTTAAATAAATAGAATGCTTTCCATTTCTAACATGCACATCCAATTTGTCCGGGGAAACTATTTACAGTTCACTGATCCTACACGTCTGCCTCCTTATTTATTTTTTTTGAACTCCTCTACACGATTCTTTCTCGTCACAAACGCTCATACACACACAAATGTACAGTCACTCTTGCAGACATGCTGCATCTATATACTATTAACACAATACCTAAATCTATGGCAAGTGATCAAAATGCTAACGGTGAACGTGGAAAGTCCATGTAGTGTGAAGAAGAATCAGTCCAAACACCACATCTTAACCAGGGAGGGGGACAGTGAGGGGCTTACAAAAAGTTAGTTTACAATTGATCATGCACTGTATAAACTCAGCGTGTTATTTGGTTTGAGAAGTTTTCATCAGTGGCTTCCGTATCTACTTGTTTTCTTTAAGTGAACAAACAAAAGAGTAAGGAATAATTAATCCTAACAAATAATCTCTAAGAATATTTAAGTCTTATGTAAGTCCCCTCCATTTTTCACTCTCCCACAAAAAGTGATTTTGCTATCTTTTTGTAAGCTTCCTCGAATAACCAGGAGCTGCTGGAAGGGGCTGTTTCCTCATCTCCATAGTAGTGTAGAAACTCCAGGCCATCGCAGGTTGAGATGGGCAGTTTTTTATTTCTTCTATCTTGTACTGACACTGTTTGTTCCACTCAAATTCATGACGCAAAGTAAGAGTTCTGCATTGAGTAGAGGCGGTCGATGGGGTTTCCAACACGGGCCTGCATGGAGTTGACTTCTGAGGATGCCATGAAGCAGTCGCTGAGGCTGGTTAAAGATGTGTCGCTGTCTATGTCGTGAAACGCAGAATCGTTACCTGTGAGGGAGAAGAGATGGGGGGGAGATAATTCATAATTCAGAGAAAGGCCAAAATCTGCAGAATTAACACTAAAATAAAATAATTCTATCTATATACATCTATATATATATATATATATATATATATATATATAGACAGACTGTAAAGACACATGATATATTCATGATATATTCAGGACAGTTTAATAATAATAACTATGTTTATTCATTGATTTTTTTCCTGTTAATAAACAGACTATAAACAAAATATTTAATAAACACCTTTCATATTATGTCTTTAATTGCTTATTATACTAATTGAAAAGAATAGAGGAGGAAAAATAAAGCAAAAGAAAATACAAGAATAAGAAACTCAAACTTGCTCAGTTGTAGTTTTGAAACACTTTTATTCTTTTAATTAAGGAAAAGCCATCCTTCAGCTAACCAAGCACATGTGGGAGTAACAAGCAGAGGAGGAACTATGTTACTCTATGTTCCAAAGAACTAGAGTTTCACTGCACTTTTCTGCCCCATCCAAAAAATTTACATTTGTGGAATGGCTCCATGGAAACTTTTGTGTTGCCACACCTTTTTTTTTTACAATGTATTTTGTTGCTTTAGGTAATGCTTGTTTAGCAGGTCTAAATATGAGGAAACACTCTGGATTTTGTAACAGAAATTAATGTCATGTCTTTCAAGTGAGTGTGTCGCTTTTTGAAGGGTTGCCAGTTCCTGTAGTGCCTGGCTGTGTGGTAAAAGGGGGTTCAACTGCATCTGTTCAAATTGTTAAGCTCTTGTAGCAGTTTAAATTTTTTTAATCCATTTTGTTTTCTAAAGACCCTCTGGGAATGAACTGTATTTGTGGGATGCTTTGGGGGTTTTAAAAAATATTTTAAACAAAGTAATCAGAAATTGGACTATGCTTTTAGTTTAGCATAAAAAAATAGTTCCCTTCATTATGGCAGACAGGAGGTTTGCATAATGTTCATTGTGTCAATATAATGCAACAATAACTAAGCCCTGTGATATATTGGTAGCAGTGGCACATGTGTGCAAAACCTATGGTGTTTAAGAGCTGGACTTCTCAAGTATCTGAGTTTTTCATTATTCAAGGAAAATCCATGTTGGGTTAAATATTTATAAAAGCCAACGCTAAAGTAATTGACTTGGCGCATACTTGTTTAGGAGGGAGATTTTGCTAAAGGCTGTGATTCAAAACTCTGTTTCTTTAGATTACAGTTTTACCAACTGAAGCAGTAATCTGAACCTGACTGCATTATTTATTTAGCTGCTTGTCTTTTAAGTTGCTTTTGTAGTGGATAAGCACTATGTGATTACAATGAATTGAAAAATTTGCCCTTGGACTGAAGCTAAGGGCAGATGCGCAGCAATGTGAGCAATCGGGGTATTGCCGGGTGTGAAACAGTTACTTTTTAAATCATTGTAGACATTAATGCCAGTAATCAGTCAGCGCCTATTAAGAGGGAGAGACGTCAGAAACATAACAATAAGAAAATGCTCTGATTGTAAAATCATGAAATTTTTATATCTGGGATTTATAGCAGAGATGGGAAATTAAAACTACTAATAGTAACTTTGAGCAATAGCTGTAATGTGTCATCAAAATTGTGAGAAGACTTTTTGTTAGATATCATCAAAGCTCACTTTTTGCTGCCCTCACTGGAACGATTGAAAGACAGCAGTGGGGCATGTAAACAAGGGGCACCCTCCTAAAAGATCTGGTTAATAGCAACTGTTTACGCCTTTCATAAAACCTCAATGTGTTATTTCTCTGGGGGGAATAGTTAACTTTATTACACTCTGGATCTTAATGATAGTGTTGCACAAAATGGGGACAGTGTTTTGAGAGATATCGTTTAATGCCTTGCCAATATTGTTCTGCTCCCCAAACCAAAGGAGAGTGATGAGACGGGGGATTTGGTTTCTTACTACTGCAAAGAACTAAATGGAAGCAAATTATAAGGAAGTTATGAACTTCAAGAAATGGTCCCACTGGGACACGTTGAGGACACCACTCAGAAATGTGCTGTTCCAGTCCTGAGAACTCAAAAATGATTGACTATTTTTTTTATTTGCATTTTAATTCTTTCTTGCATGAAATCAAAATCAGAGGGATGTTTTGCCAATTCTGATCCATTAGCTCACCCTCCGCCGAGTGCACTTTGTTTCTGCCAGACCACATTTCTACTGACATTAGGAAACATCATCATTGACATGGCATCTTTTAGAAGTGGAGGCGCAAAGTTAAAACCATATCAAACAGATTTGAAAGCATACTTCAAACACCAAGAGTTAATGAGAACAGTTGTGTTATCTCATGTGGGAGGAGATGCTGCTCGTCCCTCTCAGAGAGTAGCTTAAATCAGGGAGCTGCGGCCTTAGCACATGTCCCACATCGAGGAGCTGTGATTAAGGGACGGGAATGTGCTCTACTTGTGTGTATATGGGAGCTGTGGAGTGTTAGGAGATGAACACTCACCATATGGGTTCATATGGTCCCCAGGCATCTGTGGGGGGGTGAGCCCCTGTTGAAACGGGTCTGTGCTGTAGCCGTTCTGATCCATGGTGACCAGCTGCTGCTGTGGCGGAGCCAGCGGTGTGAAGGAGTTCATCATCCCCTCCATCCGATTGGACATCACCTCTACAGGGAATAAAATAAAAGCTTTACAGAACAGTTTTACATAGAATATCTCTAACGATGGAAAAAAACAAAACATGCTTAGTGTCAATGGAAGAGATGTTTGTTTGCAGAATTGGTCCAAGGCTGTAAGAGTCAATAGGCCCTTCCAGAAATCAACATTTCTTCATATCAATTCTTATATCACTAGCATAAATAATAATATGAATATTAACCATTATTAAAATTACACCACTATTGAATAGTTCCTCTATTTCATTAACACCATTATATAATAAACATGAAATAGATTATCTAAACACAGACTGAATTATAATTGATTGACTGTAATTTAATAAAGACTTATTGTCAAATCGGTACAAAACTAGCTCAATACATATAGAGAAGAAATCAAGTTGTATACTGCATATATATTAGTTAGAATTAACTTCTCTTGCTTGCAATCTGTTGCTGATTTCCTCCTGAAGTTTAGTTTTCACATGTAGAAACTTCTGTTTTCACATAATTCAATATTTTAGTACATTTTCACAAAAACAAGATCAAGCTGATAAGCCTGATGAATTTTCACACTATTTAAGATTCCAAGTTTTCAAATAGCCGAATGCATGACTCGTTAAAAAAATATCTTTCTATGCATAAGCTGACTTATCGTGTACCTATGGTGTAACTGGGTGCCCCCTGTTGGTTTGGAGACTATACAGCAGTTCTTCAGTTGGCCTTTGACTTCGGTCAGCTCTGTCTGTTTTTCTACTGAGGTTGCTTTTGAGAAAAGTTCCTACAGCTATCCAATACCTGGATTGCCTGCCTGACTCTGTGTTAGTATCACCATGGCAACCTTCAATAGTTCTGCCACAATTACGCTTGACAAACACTGCATTTGGCTGACTGAGTGTCAAGAGGGACACAAAGCTGCCTCGTAGCTTCAGTACATTGAGCCCATCCCCCCCGAATGTTTCACCATCCAGTGATTTTGTACAATGATGTCTGCCATTTATTATGTTTGCCTCTGGAACATGATTTTCAAATTTATTCTGCAGTGCTCTGGTTTATTCGCTGACATATTCACTGTATACTCTGTTAGCCCGCTTAATCACTGAAAACAAATTTGATTACGGCGCAGCACAGCTAAGTAATGAGTAATTTCTGAGTTCTTGGTTTCCAAACAGCAAGACTCGCAATGGTTTCATTCATTTTAATCAAATGTAAAGCTTGCATTCAAAAAGTGCTTTGCTAATATATATATATATATATATATATATATATATAACTTTTTTGTCAAATTAAAACCAAAAGTTAACTTCAGATGAAGATAAAGAAGTATTAGTTATAAGGTTGAAAGATATTACACTTTTTTCACATTTCTTTTTTACATATGGAAATTTGAACATAATTTGTATTCATCCCCTGTGAAAACTACAGCTTCTTTGCTGTATAATGATGCTACTTTTATTTATCACCATAGGGATGGTCTCCTCTGGGTTATGTTCAGTGGTAGGTCAGACATTCATCCACATGTTTACTGTGTCCCCTGCTTGCTGTAAAGTTTTCTTTCTCCATAAAGGCCGGATTTGTAAACTAACTATCTAAGTGCTGTACTGCTAAAATATTTTCACAGCACAGCAAAGATAGGTTTGTAAGTTTTTCATTCCAGTTTTACTATTTCCATTTTTATATCATGGATTAAACAACTTTAAGTGAGCTGTTGTTTCATAATCTAACTCCGTTTTAAAATCTTCTTCACTTTTTGTTGAAACACATCCTGAAGATAACTGGTAGTGCTAGATTTAATTAAGGGGTATCAGGGTGATGGATAGGTGTGATTTCTTTATTTTTTAAGGTATAAAAGATTTAAATGGTAAGAAAACATTTGCCACCGGGGTGGGTAGTGTACGCATACCATACCTTGGCCAAGCCTCTGGGAATTCTGCTGCTCTTGTTGTTGTTGCTGTCTTCTTGCCAACTTCTTCATCTGAAACCAAGGAGTTAAAGTTGTGAAAAACTCCCAAAACTAACATGCTGTCTTTAATTTAAAAAGGATGCTCCTCGTTGTTCACCCTTGCGTGAACCGCCTGAAATCTCTATCTCAGCGCGCCTCTTTGTCGAGTATCAAAGGTTTTCCAAAGATAATCATCAGCAAAGAGGAGGGCGTAGACATTTAATGCAGGAATAACCTAGATTTGCAACTCTTTGCTCGGTTCTTTGCATTTTGTGAGAGGAGTGCAGCGATAAGTTTAACACACATAGTTGTAGTGATTTAGTGGCAGGAGTCTTAAACCAAACGGAGCTGTTATTTTTAGAAGAAGTGTGTCGGATTTAAATTTCTCACCTTGGCCCTCTGGTTCTGAAACCACACCTGGACCACTCGAACACTGAGTCCTGTCTCTGCAGCAAGCGTCTCCCTCACCTTAGGACACAAAGAGTAAATGCCTTTAACATCTCCCAAAAAGAGAACGTAAAGAATGGATCATATGCCACATTTTTAGTTACATTGGAGCGCAGGCTGAATGGTGAACTCTTTCGCTTATTGCCTCTTAAAAGTTCTGGAGCAATTTCAGTTCTTGTTTTAATGCTTCAGGGCTGAAGCAATGCAGGCGGTATCCGCCTCTCGGTTGGACATTTGGTGCAGACGGACTGCGTTACTGCTGCCTGCCTCAGTAACCCAGAACAGAATACAGTTTCCCACTTCAAAGCTCTCCTCAGAGTAAGAGGGGATTGTTTTTAATTTGAGGATTAATCCTCAAACTACTGCAAACTTTTTAGTCCCCTTACCTTCAAAACAGAAGAAGATATAAATGCAAATAATCCCACTATTGCTGATGCCTCTCCTTACCTTTCTACAGGGTTTGGAGGACACCTCAAAGGAGGCTTTAAAAGCCCTTCTCTGCTGAGTGGTAAGAATAGTCCGTGGCCTTTTGGGTCTCCTCGGATCCTTCCCATCATCCCCTTTGCCCTGGCTTCCGATGCCTTTCTCTGGCTTTATGTCCAACTCCTCGTCGTCACTTTTCTCTGCAGAAAAAGGGATTTTTTTTTTGCCAAAATTAACTTTCATTTGGACAATACAAAACCTTTTAGCTGTTGACAGACTGCTGAAAAATGTACATTATTATTCACCCCTGTTGGGAGAGGAAGGAACAGCAAATAAATCAAGACACATGTTTTTGATACTTTATCAATTTTGTACAAAAGGAAGAGGTATGATTACACTTTCAGAAGTTTGTGGAAAGCACTGAAATATGTTCATTTTTTGACCCAGCTGGACACAATGTCATTAGTAATTTATTGCTCTCAGCTTTGGCTAATTTAAACAAAATCAGTCTCTGATAAGGAAACTTACATCATGAGTGCCATGGAAAAACCACTGCAGCCTCATATTAAAAATACATCTCCAGGAAAACACAAAGATTTCTTTGTTGTAGCCTTTAAAGCCAGATACAGTTTTTGGCTTCCTAACTCTGCAACTCTAAACCTGCAAGTATTATAAATTGTTCTTTTATTTGAATAGTTTTTGTTCTCAAAGCCCAGAAACTAGATTATTTATTTTAAGAAACTGACAAAGTATGAATTTTTACATTCTTTCATTTAAGCAAAAAGATCCACAGAAAAAAATTCTGTGCTTTAAAACATAAACTATCAATAGAAATACTGCTGGTAAATGAAGTGGGGATTTTTGCTAATTCATTTTACTAAATAGAACATAAAAATAATAATTTCAGAAAAAAAAAACATCAAACAAGTTTTGGAGATTTTAGATTCTTGGGATTTTGTACCTTTGCAATTTTGGTCATTTTGTTCTTGCCTTTTTTAGGGATTAGATGGTGACGTCAATGCAGGACATTTCCTGCCTAGACCGTGATGCAGTTGGAGCAGTTTTGACATCTATTGAAATTATTTTCTAAATTCTTCTAATTGTCTAATTCTTACATTTAAATCTTTAATTTATTTAATTATTACAAATAAATAACAATTTATAGAATATAGTACCTAGAAAACACACTGTTAGAAGATGATCAATATACATCACTAAACAACTAAATTAAAATTATGATTGAAATATTTTGTATAAAAATCTGACATTCGGCTTTAGACCCTGATCTGTAAGCACACAAGAAAGGAAACAAGAAAACAAGTGTTTTCTAATTTGAACCAGTGTTGCTGTTATTGATTTTTGGGGTCTGAAAGTAGAGGCTCCTACATGACGGCTGAGCGTCTCCCGTCATCTGGTTCTGATATGTCTCTACATTTCTCTACCAAAAACCTCTGTTACGTCCTCGACATGCCAAGGTTAACCTCTGCTCATGTCGACATTCTCTTCTTCTTGAAAATCTGGATTCTCCCAAAGACATGTGTGAGTGATGCGCTGGGATGCGAGTAAACGAGGGATGAAGGGGTGGGGGGTGGGGGGGGACAAGGAGCAAATATTCCCACAAGTTGACAAAAGTTGACACAGGCACAGATGTATTTGACAAATTCCCGCTTTTGTGAATGTCTAAATGTAAGCCAGATGGCGGCGAACACAGAGGCTTGGCGAGGAGCCGTGTTGTGTGTGCAGTCTATAGGCGAGGAGCATTCGGGCTGATAAGAGCGGAGGCGCAGGCTCACTGCAGAAAGGCCCCTCAAATCCCTCTGTCACTCATGGTGATACAGTAATTTAATTCTTTCCAGCACCAGATCCTGCCCACGCATGGAGAGCCATTAATACAGGGTGGCTGGGCTTCGTCCTGTTTCCACTTCCTACTGTATTATAAACCCCACACTCCTTGCTTGGATGGATTCAAGAAAAACAGCCACTGCAGGGCTCCAGATGGAGCCATATGAGTAAATAAGTTCAACCTCTTTGGGTGAAAGCATTATCTCTGACATCTTTAAAAAATATGAGTTCAGTTAATAATAAAACACTGAAGTGCGTTGAGTTTTGATTTTTTAAGTAGGGCATCTATATTGGCAACTGCTATGATGAAGCCGAGCATACTGAATGTAGCACCTCAGTACCAGATAATGATAGCACCACAGTGTTGGTTCTCACCATGCTGTGAGAGGGTGCAGGGGGCTCACCTGAGTCTGAGTCATCTGGGCTGACCGAGCTGAGTAAGTCTTTCTCCCTTTCGTAGTCGATCTTGCAGAGCAGCTGACCCTCCTTCAGGACAAACTCATCACCCTTCCTGAGCTGGCGGTCACACACACAGCAGCAGAAGCAGTTCAGGTGGTAGACGCACTCCAAGGCCCGCATCACGAACTCGGTGGGGGCGATCTTCTCCATGCAGCCGCTGCATTTGGTTGCAAACAACCTGAGGATTGAAAACAAAAGATTAATGTTTAAAGCAGCAGATTAATGTTTGCCCCCTGCAAAATCACGCTAACATCACTTCTAACAGCTCCAAAAATGTCTCATGTAGTTTTTCACATTATGCATTTAAGATTTTGAGTTTACTGTTTTACAAGCTAGCTAACAAAGAAAAATACATTCTTCTTAAATGCAAGGCCTCATATATTGATGTTATTATTGTTAAGTATTAAAAAGTATTAAAAAGACAAGTTTTTATATTTTTCCTTGAGTCACTCAGTTGGCCCAGAATGCATTATTTTACTAGGAGCTCATTTAATTGGTTTTTCTTACCAGCCCCAATGTAATTAGTACAACTAAAATCAAATCAATATTTATCTATCAAAGAGTAGTACTGCAAACTTGTATTTATCAGCTCTAGTGGGCGCCATCATCCTCCAACTATTTCCGCTCTTCATCTTTTTAGAAGACAGTAAGGTCGAGTTGTGGATCATGTGACTCATCTGATGTGAAAAAAGCGATGTGAAAATCAAAAAAGTTGAGTTTTTTGAGATTGCAGTCTTCCAATTTAGTAAATCTATTTTTGTAATTACAATTTGCACAATATGATGGTTAATAGAAATGCACCTATTGAAGTAAAATTCGAATCAATTACAACATTCTCTGAACTACTAAGTTATGTTGTGGTGACTTACAGCATGAAAGTGTTAGCCTTTGAGGCTTTGGCTGATTGCAGAGAAGGTTTTATTGCCAAAAAGAATAACAATATGTATTATTTCTTATTGTCACTTCTCTTAAAAGTGCAATTAAACTCTAGTCACAATGTATTTATTTTAAGTTAGATTTTTCCTTTAAACTGTTGGTGGCTTCAGTGAAGCTTTAGTTGTTCATTTTTAAACTGACTCATTGACCCCTTTAGGCTGCCAAAGGGGGGTTACTCCTTTAGCAACAACTCATCTGTTAAAGTTTCTAGGTTGGACCCAGGGCTGCGTCAGTAGAAGTGCACTCAGTCATGGAAAGGGAAAACCCTTTGAAGACCTCAAAAAAGGGACTAGTCCAGGTTCTGCTGCAGCGCTCTTTAAATAACCAAACCCCAATCAAACCTTTGCAGGAATTTCTTTTTGGTCAAATATCACACTGAGCTACTTTTTCATTGATTGGCTATAATTAATTCCCTATTCATTAAGATCATAAAACCTAAGGAATCTCACACTTTTAGGTCTATACACACATAACCTGTATGTACATGATGCATATTTGCCGCATTGCTTCATTTCATTCATTTAATCTTAGTTTCAGAGCTTCTAGTTTGATAAAAGAATCAGCAAAATGTCTCTTTTGTTATGGTTAGAATCTGGCAAAATCTGTATCCCTTTGAAAAAGCCTGATCAGCGCTCCTCTAGTTCTTTCATTTCCACAGTTCTTTATATGCATCAGATAGCATATCAGAGACTGTGATTCATTGCTGGCTACTGTTCATATCTCATCTCTGCATTTAATATCATGCCCCCTGCGCTGCAACACTATCTCTATCACCATTCCCCTGACAACACCTCCATCTTCTTTTATACCCTTTCAGTGAAGATGTTTGCATTGTTTTATCAGTGACTGAGAGGCATTTAATTCAGGCTCTGTTGTTCAGAAGAAGCCACATTACGTGATGCAAGAAGGCAGAGGAGTGTGGTTGATCTTGTCCAGCCGTAAAAGCTGGATTTATTAGTGGCTTCTGTGTTTGCCCTGGTCTGGGAGACAGCTGGCAGCCGCCTATCTGTTTGTGGTGAACATCTTTTTCATTGTGCGGGAGGCGGTGAGAGGAGCAGTTGACATCATCTGCAGTTTCGGGACAGGGATGAACGATAGCGATGAATATAATGTGTAAATATGAGATCGAGGGGAAACCAAAGGACAGTTTTGTCATGCTAATGGGGTTATAGGTACTGATTGAGTGTGTTCACACGTGTGTAAGCAGCTGTATGCGTGCCTGGAACCAACATGCTTCTGTTCTTAACTTTGCATTGTTATATTTTTTACTGCTTTGTTAATATTATCCACTTAAACAAAAATACAAACTCCGTCTTGCAGTAAAAGGGTAATTAGAGCATCCTTTTCATGTTTTTTTTTGCATCATACAGCCATAGAACAACAGAGGTGTCCATGTTGGCACTCACAGGCTTTAAAAATCCTTTAATCTTTCATTTATTACAATAGTTTAAGAAGATTATTATTGAACTATGGAAAAACCTCAAGGATAATCCCTTGCGAAAGAAATGTTGGCATGTTTCTCAAACATGCAGGGCTTTTGTTTGACCTGCCAACCTGGATCTGTCCTCTAAACAACCAAGTAAGGTCCATAAAGCAACAGATGATGGGCAATGAGATGACAAAAAAAGAGAGGAGCATTGCATTCAGGGCCAGATTTCAGTCGATCAGTCCATTTTGGTGCCCACCCATTCAGTTATCTCTTACTTATGCAAAACGCAATAGGTTGACAGTTATTCTAGGCATCGGTCACTTGAAGGAAAAAGATTTGTATTACTACAAGGTTTATTCATACATTCATAAATATTTCTCACATATTACAGCAACTGCCAGGCCTATACATGGGTATGTAAAAGACTAATTAAAAACTCACCCAAAATAAAATAGGTGTGTTCATAAACTTTTCCTGCTTGTCCCGTCTGCTGTGACATCATCAAAGACAGCCGATGAGGTGGAAACCACATTAAAGAGCTGTGTGTAATGTAGGAAAAAACATGCAAAGCCTCGGTGCACTGCATGACCCAAACAAATTTAGCTGTCGTCTGTAGCATAACTCAAAAGCGATGGCATGTTTTTATGTCTAAGAAGCTTGAGCAAAGCAACTCTGCAGTGACAGGTGTCTTTTAACTTGAAAACAGTGACATTAGTCATCCTTCAGTTATTTTCACCCTATTAGCCACACCTCTGTCACTAGGTAGGATTTCATCAGAAAGCTGGGTACTTCCTTTATTACCACTTTGTTTATTATTACTAGTCTTCAAAATCCTGCTACTAGTAATATTGTGATACATGATTAAATACTTATTGATTAGCACATGTTTATACACGGTCAGGGTTTGGAACAGTGTGTTTTTTTATTCATCCTTATCTTTGTTTTCTAAGATTTTATTTTCTCCTTGAAAATCATACATTTTGTTTTCACACTTTTTATCCATTTTCATCATTTCCTTTACAAATACAGAAACATTTCTAGGAATATCTTTATGTAAACAAGAAAAATAATGTAAAAAATGTTACAGGAACCATGTATTGTATATGAAAAATACTTCCTACAAGAAGAAAGTAAACCATAAAATGCAAAGAGAGTTTTAATAATTTAGTACGTGACATTTAAGGTAAATGACAATAAAAACATTAATTTTACTTAAATATATATAGTATAACATTTAACTTAAAAAAAATTGCATCTTTGTTTTTATCCAATGAGAAATCTTATTTTTCATTAAAAAGATGTTGTTTTTTGGCAAACGAACATATTAAATCTACCAGGGATTCATTCATTGTTTAAGCAGGGTTCAAATGGCAAGATTTTAAAATTATGTGCTTAACTTCAAGCCTAAACCCCTCATACATAACCATGGGAAACCATGGACATAACAGCTTTGGACCTAGAGTGTGTGATTGTACAGCCACATGGCAAGCGCCACAACCCACGCACAAACTAATTTCTTTTACAGAAAACTCAGATGTTAGTAAAAAAAAAGACTAAAAAGGAATAGAGCAACACTTTGCTGTTGCTAAATGTTTGCTCTGGAGCAGGGATGTCTGCAATGTCAAAAACTTGACTAAGGTTGATTTCCTTTTATCAGTTGACAGTATAAACAGGTATAAACTGATTGTATTGCAATTACTACTAAAACCAAACTGGAATCAAAGTGACTGAGTTTGAATCGTGCTGAATTTTATTGGGGTAGATTTGGGTTAAATTTGTGAAGGTTTGCTGTGGTTTCTTTATTCCCCTGCTAAAGTCCAACACCTTACACTGACTCATTCCTTTAGTAAAAAAACTAAATATCCATCGACGTGTCTCTGGTTTTGTGAGGGATTAGTGTGCTTCATGCTGAGATCAGGGAAGCAGAGGTGATGAATCTGTCAAGATGAGTTCCCAGCTCCAATTCTAATGTTTAGCTAATGATCGACGGCTTAGGCTCAGGAAAAGGGGAGCGAAAAGTTGAGGAAATGACTTGTTAGCACTGTTTTGATGCATCGAGCGAGCTGCATTCACCTACGATCGCTTTTTCTCTCTCTCTCTGTCTCTTTCAAATCTTCTCATCTAGATGAAAACATTCTCATTCAGGCTCCTTTTCCTTTCTTCTTTTTCCTCGCTGGGTCTAATCTTGTAAGCCATTATTTTTCTATTTCCCCTCTCTGTCACTTTGCATTATTTTTGGTGCTGTAATTCCCATTCGTCCCTTCTGGAATCTTCCTGTCCTGCTTTGTCCCCGGGTCTAATCCGGACTTTCTGCCTGTTTTCAGTCCCCCAGTCCCCATTCACAGCGGGGTTCAGATGGAATAGCCATGCGTGACGCCCCTTCTATGGCAACCACACCTCCACAGGAAGGCAACGCCGACTTTTCGGATGGGCAGAGAAGGTCTTTGAGAGGCTGGCAGCAGAAGTAAATCCTTCTCTAAGGAACAAGGAGAATTAGCAGGGAGCAGCGGACTAGGGATTTAACCCTACCCCTCTCCTTTGAAAGGCACAGTCGGTCCCACTCCTGCGGCTAGCCACAATCAAACAGAGGAGGAGTGGGGAGGTGGCAGTGGGGAGAGGAGAACACAAACTCCCTGAATGACACAAGCAGTGGATTGTGGAGGAGCCTAATCCCACTTTAATACCTTTCCAAGTTCAGCTGCTAAAGAATGCTCTTAAAAACAACACCACTGTGTGAGCAGTGAAGGTTGGCCATGGGGAGGCATGCCATTCAACCTCTCTAACATTACCTGATTAGAGGTTTGTGGACCGGGATGTTGGGCCGGCATGTCAGCAGGAGACTGAGTGGAAGATGTAAATTATGATTTTATAAATAAAAACAACTCAAGAGCAGAGGCGAGGGATGATATTAGCTGTAACACAGGCTGCACAACTCTCTGTAGAGATATCTACGAAGCTGTAAGTGGCCTTGAATCAAACTTAAAGCGAGTTAGGTCATCTTTAACCTATTTCGTGTTCCGTCCCACCCCAGCAATACCAGTTTCCAGGTAAAATCTGCTTTTCTTTCATTCATCTGCTTCAGTAACTAGAAGCCTGATGTAGCGAGTCAGTGCGGTGTAAAAAAGACAAAACAAAAGGGACCACCATCATGATAACTCCTGTCCCAGCTCTTTTATTTTCCCTCCTCCCACACCTGAGCGCACAGATCGAGTGATGAGACCCCGCTGCCTGGATCAATGGCTGCATCTCAAGCAGAGACCTGTCAATATTTACCCAGGCCTCCCCGGAACAGGACTCATAAATGAGGAAAAAAAAGAGCTCGTCTCAGCACATACCTCGGACCTTGTGGAATCATTACTTTGCTCTTTTTTTTGAACCTCAAACCTGTAATCCCTCATCTGCTCTTTTTTTCCCTTCACCTCTCTGTGACGGATTATCACACTATTGAGGCTTGTAATGCTAAAGAAAATGGTGGAGAAAATATTGAGAGGTAAACAAAAGCCAAACAAGTCAGTTTATGTCTAAAGAGCTACAATGCAAAGATCTCTGCTCTATACTTCTTCTTTCTAGTCTTTTCAAAGCACTTCAGAGACCAGCAGCAATCTCCCTTTGAGCAGATTAATCGCAATTTAAAGTGTGACAACATGTTAAACTCGCACCACGTGTTGCCAGCCAGGTCTCCTCTACAGACTTTACATTTATTACTTCTGCTGCAGTAGTGAGCATCAGGAGGACGGGATGGGATAAAAGAAAAGCAGTGGAATGAGAGAGAGGAAAAAGGAAGACCAAAGGAGGGAGTGGGTGGGGGTTAGAGGATTTTCTAACATGCAACATTTAGGCAACACGTGCAACGGCCTCACCTAGTCCCCTTTTGCTTTTGAACAACAATCTGAGAAAAACCATAACAATTTAGGGAAAGAATAGCCAGGGCCATTATGTCACTGCATCTCTTTGAAAGACAAAGAGGATGAGGATTATCCAAGCAGCAGCTGTAAGCTATTACTTTGAAGATGGGCTCTTGTGTGTGTGTGTGTGTGTGTGTGTATGTGAGTTTTCCTGGTAGGAATACCCATTGCTGTGCCAATCATGCAGAGGTGCGTTTGAGACCTGTATGGAAGCACATTAAAAAAAAAAAAATATATATATATATATATATATAGTATTTGCAAGTTTCAGTCAGTTTTATTTATACCCTCTTAAGATCTTTAAGAATTAGCTATAAGTAATTAAGGCTTATTACAAAAAAAGTCAGGGTGTATTTCAGGGTCTTTTTTAGGTTCTAATCTAAGATTGTAGGATTTAAAACTTTGTTTTTACTTTTCAAGACCTTGTAGAAACAGTAATGAATTGGATCTTTACTGTTTATTTTCTTGCCAGGTACTGGGCTTCCCTCAGGAACCTGGTTGTTTCCCTGATGAGCTCCATGAAATCCATTATCAGCCTCCTTTTCCTTCTCTTTCTTTTCACGGTGGTGTTTGCACTGCTTGGAATGCAGCTTTTTGGAGGGAGGTGTGTATTGACATTCTTTATTGAGAGTATTGGAAAATTGAGTTTCAGTGGTTTAGTGGTTTCCTTACTTGGACTTCCAATCATGCAGAAGTGTTTTTCAGCTTAGAAATGCAACAGCAGCTTCACTAAGTGGCTTCTTCGGAGGATGAAGGAAAGGAGGAGTTATGTCCGGATGAAAATAGCTCTCTGCGTCCTTCTTCTCTTCTTCTCCTTCCGTTTGTTTGTTCCTCATTGGTCATATCTGACCCTGCCTCTCTATCTGTTTTTACCTCTAGGTTCATCTTTGAAGATTACACTCCCACCAACTTTGACACGTTTCCAGCTGCTATCATGACAGTGTTTCAGGTTTGGCTCCCACAGACCCCCCTCTCCTCCCTCCATGCCTGCTCTCCATGACACATTGCACCCTGGGATATTTCTCACCCCAGGCGCAGATTAAACAACTCTGCTCAATCGCTCTCCGCCCCCTGCCTCCGCTATCATCCCACACATCCAAGCGCACATATGCGCACATGAATATCAGACAAGGAAAACGTGAACAAGTCCACATCAGATATGTTTCAAAAGAACTGCTGTGAAAATGTGTTTTGATCAGCAACCATAGAGTTATTATTATCTCATCACCCTTTTTAATACCTTATTGTTATGAAAAAGAGGGTTAGGTCTGTCGTTCGGAGTATTTTTAAGCCAGCATTTACTGGAATCTAACCTGAGCAGTGTAATTATTTCTGCTATATGTTCTGTGTCTTTAATTGCCTGCAGATTCTGACTGGTGAGGACTGGAACGAGGTGATGTATAATGGAATCCGCTCGCAGGGAGGTGTTCAGTATGGCATGTGGTCATCCATCTACTTTATAGTGCTTACTCTGTTTGGTAACTGTATCCTTGTTGACCTCAGAAGTGGTCAGAGAGGTCTGATGTAACCAGGATGCTTGTGCACCTTCACTTTTTAAAATACGCATTCTTAAAAATCCATGTACAGGAGAAGCTCTAAAGTGTAAAAATAGTTCAACTTTTAACTACAAAATGTAATAAGCCACTTATATGTTATTTTTCTGACATGAATGATTTTTGAAAAGATAACCTGGGTTAAATATGTCCTGGGTTTTCTTTCATCTCTCTCTCTGTCTCTCAGGTGGTGAAAGATTGGTCAACAATTTCTGCATATAACATATTTTTGTGGCATTTAGTCTTTTACCCTGGAACGTCTGTTTATACTTATTTTAATGCTGTTACGTTAGAAAATCAAAATGCATTTGTGGGTTGAGTAGCAGATTAAGTATGTTGGCTGTATCTATAAAAAAAGCTAAGCTTTTCCTGCTTACAGAAAAAAAGGCATTTTTTTGGTTCAACAAATGTCCTTTCATGGGTTTTTCTTATTCAGTGGCACAGATAAACAGTGTTTAAAAAACAAGCAAAACAATAGAACTTCCTTTTTGCAGTTTTGTCCACCTTATAAATGTATATTTTTTTACTTAAACGCTATCAGGTGAGCTATACAAGGAAATCCTGGAGTTTTTTTTAAGTCTTTTGAGAAAATAGAGTCTTTGACTGATAAACTTCAACTTTTTTTCTCTTTTTACAATGTTGACTTAATACTAAGAGATATACCAAATTCTGTCTGAACTTCTTAAAACTTGTTAATTGATTATCAAATAAAACTTCATAGATGTGTATTTACCAGGTATCATTAAATGTCAGTAATTTATGTGTTTTTAATATAAAAAAGATGGTAAATCCTGGGTAGCCATTTTTTTTCCTCAACTGCCTTCTTGACAGACACACTACTTAATGTGTTCTTGGCCATCGCAGTGGATAATTTGGCCAATGCTCAAGAACTAACCAAGGTTTGCATTATTTTTTATCTGTTTTGTGTTTATTTATAAAATTATGTATTCTTATATATGTTTGTGTTTAAAACCTTGATTGTAACATAGTTTATATAATTAGGACGAAGAGGAGGAGGAGGAGTTCTTCAATCAGAGGTATGCAAGAGGAAGAGACGGCTTGATATCAGAGTAAGTTATTGGCTTACGCCTTAAATAAATTAATCTACAATTCATCTGTTTTTTAGTAAATGACAAAAAAACAAACCCACAGCTCATGGCTTCATCTGATCAATGAGCAGTAAAAATTCAAGAGATGCTGGATCTTGATTACACTATTTTTGTTCTTCTTGTTTCTAATTATTCAAGACTAAAGGATTGTTTATATGATAATATTATTGTCTAGGTTCCTTAAATACAGTGTGTAGACATTGGAAAGATGTTTTTTTTTTATTTTGACTCTGGAAAACCATCACTTTAAGTATTTCACAAGTTACAAACAGTTCTCCCAGGATGTCCTAATCAGAGCTTATTACTAAAGTTGTGTAAAGGTCTAAATTGTTTATTATATTCTTATGGATTGTTTATAGATTTTTTTAGTTTATTCTTATTTCTTACTCCTGGTTTTCTCTGTTACCCCTCATTACTCCCTAGATGTCTACAGTTTTCCTCATGTCATCTTTAAATAATCTAGTCTTCGCCTCTTACTCATGCCTCACCTTTTTCATTAATTCATCTTTTCCAGTTGACAAAATTGTAAATTTAATTAGGAAGAACCTACAATTGTCACAGAGATCATTTGAATCTGGCAAAAGTAATAATAAATAAAACTTCTATAAAAATAAACAAATGAAATTCAGACATTGCTTTTCCACCGTGGTGCAAATGAATTATTTTAAAACAATAACTCATGGAACCAGCCTGGACAGATATATGGTACTTCTAGAAGAGACTGAAAATAATATGACCAAAGGGACAGCGTGTTTACTAATTAGCATCACAGGTGTCTACAATCTTATAATCAATCAGTGGGCCTATATGTAGGGCTACAAGTAGTCACTTCCCTGTCACAAAGAATGTTAAAGGGGAAAAGGTAAGTGACAGAAAAAATGTTACAATTTTAACTGTTAATTGTCTGCAAAATAGGGCTGGACAATATGTCCAAAATTTATATCAATTTATATCAAATTTCTTAACTTTGGTCGATACGATATAATTTTGATCTTGCAGGAAAAATATGATATGATGAATATGATATTGTAGGAAAAATAAAAAGCCTTAGAAAGAGAGCCAAGAATGCCTACAATAGATAAGTATACAAACTTATGACAAATATTTTGCAATGTTAATAAAAATCCTCCAACATAGCATTTAATAAATATTAGCTTTAAAAAACAAAAACACATAAAACTACATGAAAACCCAGAGCATCAGTCAGTGACCAATGCTGTGTTTATAGACTGTGATTGAAATATTGAAAATGTGTATAAAAGTTATATCACCAATATTGAATTAAACCATATCGCGACATATATTGATACTGAAATATTTTTGCAGCTCTACAGCAAAATAAACAAATGGTATTTTAAAACAGCATATTGAGCAGAATACTTTTAGTATTTTCATGATATATTTTTTACACCAGAACGAAAGACTTTTCTGATTGAATGCCAGTTAAAAACTATTATATATCTTTCTTATACTAATTCTTGTGCAGTAACACTGTAATCAAGCAGGTCAAATAATCACAGTCATCATTATTATTAATTTAATCATCAGTTGCTATTTACTTGATGTGGTTTTAGAATCTGTGCCAACTTGCTTCCTGTTTTTCCCGTTTTCATGTCTGCCAATCTCTTCTTTTCTCTCAGTGTCTAGTAATACCAGCAGCACCATTATAGAGTTTGTTATTATGAGACTTTTTGAACAATCTGGCCTTGTAAACTTAGCATGTTATGTATTTTTATTAAAAATGAAAGCATGTGAACATTGACTGGGTTATATGTTTACTTTTGAATTTATGGACATGAAAGCTCATCAGAAGCACAGATCTTTAAAGCCCAAGGACAATTTTTAGTCATTTATGTGTAACATATATAAATGTAAGTCATGTGTGTGTTGCAAACACTGATATGCTTATTGATGTAAGTTTTTCTGACTCCATCTTGTTGTCTTGTTATGGTCTTGTTTCGTGGCACTGAACAAAATGACTGGATTAATAAGGCTTTATCTTTTTAGAGCGCCCATTTTCTAATCCAGACAAAATAATGTCTAGATTACATTAAAATATCCCATGATAATCATTTTTCAATTCAAAAAGTTCTTTTTTTTTCTCAAGATCCATTGGTATGCTTCTATTACTACTGCTGATTTTAATGATTTTGGTTTATAGCTGATAAAAACTGAAAATTCAGCTTTAAAAAGAAGTTAAGGCTTTTTAAACAGAAAAATACCAGCTTACTTTATAGTAAGTTCAAATATTGTCAATATGAACACTTTATTATTTTGCATGAATTACTGCATCGGTGCAACATGACCAGTAAGAACATAAGTTAACTTTTTGATAATATTTTTTTTCTCTCTCTTACAAATAAAGTGAAGTTTTGTAAATCTTTACATTATTAATCGGCTGACTTCCAAAGCTTTTTCTTCCATCTACACATTTTGTTCTGTGCCATATCAGAAGTTCAGTGTATGTTGTAAATCACTAATGTCTTGTTTTCAAATGACCACTCATCGGACAGCAAAAGAACACCAGTAAGTAGAACTGAATGCATCCCTGTTGCACAGACCTTTCTTTAGTTTCCCTATTTGATTCCTAAGATTATTTTGTTGCTGTTACACAATGTTTGCACTTTAATCCCACGCATTTTCTTTTTTGTTCTTGTGGGTTTTGTTCTCCTTTTTTCCAACTTCTGATCTGTCCCTTCCTCCCAGGTATTATTGTTCATTTCTTTGAATGCTTTTTCACACATTTTTTCATGGGAAAACTTTCTGTTAAGAATTAACTGACATTACAAATCTACAAAAACGTTTGCCCTTTTCTTGCAACTTTTATGTATTTTTTTTATTATTTCTCTTTTTTTAAAACATTTTTGTTAGATAACCGGTTCGCCCAATGGATATTTGTTTTTTTTGTTTGTTTCTTATCACTGAATCTGTATATGTGGATTGGCTTTATCCCCATTTTAATGTGTGCTTTGTTTTGTGGTGTTATAGTGGCAGAAGAAGACCCTACCTATATAGAAAACGGGCGATCCACAGAGGGCGACCCACTTTCCCAGAAGACTCCGACTGTGCACCAGGGGTCCCTGATGAGCAGCCCCTTAAAGGCCCCAGTGCCTTTGTCAACCGCCGCGAGAGGAGGAGAAAAGTTAACATGTCCGTGTGGGAGCAGAGAGCCAACCAGCTACGCAAACGGCGTCAGATGGCGAGCAGAGAGGAACTGTTTGGTAGCCCTACAGAGGACAATGCTGAAACTCCCACTATTCCCAAACATGTCCCTGCCGTTTCCCCGGAGGCCAGCCCGGCTCACCTGCCTGAGTCTCCCATGTCTGTTAAAATGCCCCTACCTGAACCCCCAATGTCAATCTCCATTCCAATGCCTGAGCCCCCAGCTGCTGAGTCTCATGTAAATCTGAATGAGGAGAAAAATGCAGGAGTAAACCACCGGACCGCTGGCGGTGGGAGGCACCGAATGGCCCGGAAGTTTAGGTCCAGTCAGGGACTGGAAGAAGGAGCCCGGCACAGACGCCACCGTCACCGTGAAGCCCGTGTTGAAGCCAAGAGTTTGGACTGCACACAGTCCCCACATGAGGTTCTACATGTCAGACGGTCACTCAGTCAAGAAAGGAAGATTATTGATGAAAGGGAGGAGAAGGAAGAGAGAGAAGAGAGCGAAAGAGCTGACGGAGAGGGGGGGCAACCGAACATAACACAGCAAGAGGAAGATGATGGAACATGTATCATCAATCCATATGCAGAAGTTGGAGAAGAATGCAGAAGGTAGGGCCTCTTGTATCAGCCATAACTGTTTTCCTTTGCAGTAATATAATTATGGCTTTCTGTGACTTTCATGTAAATGATTCTGTGTTAAGTTGGTGCTCTTGTATGTCCTGAATCATTACCCTCTCAAAATTCAATGATCACCTGTTTTGTTTTTTTTTTTATAGCCAACAGATTTATATTAAAAGTACATTGTTATATCAGAGTAGAGTCAAGCCAGAAAATCAGAGTTTGTCATGTATTTTTCTCTACTAAACGATTTAGTGATTTATAGGCTATCAGAAGTATTTTAAAGTCAACTTTCTGAGATATAAGAAATCTGTCTAAAGGCCTGTTAGACAATTATTGGTATTCCATTATTAATATTGTTAATCATAATTTCAAATTCTAATTATTTTTTCATTTTATCATCCTTATTAAAATTTAGACACACAATATATTGCCACAAATATTATTAAAAAATAAATATTACAATATTATTTATCAGCAAATGTGGGTATTTAATCCAGTCATGCTCCTTTACTTTTGTTTAACCACTAACAAATGATAGAAGTTGTAATCCATTACTAATCAAGCTGTTAACTCAAAAGAATGGGTCAGCATTAGCCTTTGGAGACATATAGTCATATAAAATACCACAAACTTCAGCTTTAAAAACACAATCACTCCTGTTGCTACCAGTCATTCAGTTCAGTACCACAAGAAGGAAAATAAGGAATCTGCAAAAATGATGAATAGTTTAGCAGCAGTAGTTTTTAGATAATTAAACAATTAATCAGCATCAGATAATGATCAATCAAACTAGCAGCAGTTATAGCTGCTGAAGCTGCAGGATGCACCCATTCTCAGAAGGACGAAAGGCCCTGCAAACAAAAGCCTTTTTTTGGGTGCCTCTATCCAACATACTTTAGAATTGTGCTGATTTGCTCTAATTTCTTAGTTTTATTAAAGATGCAAGCATCAGGATTCCCATTTAACTTTAGATGTCTGACGGACTTTTAAGTCTTTATGTCTTTGATGGTAAGTGGGTGACCCTTGTTTGAATCCTAGTTGCATAAGGGCATCAGGTGAAAAAACCTTGCCAGGTCTGTGAGCAAGTTTTAACGACTTGCTGTGGCGACATCTAAATATTGGTGCGGCCAAAAGTAATACATGCATATTAAAGAGCTAATACATCTGCCGAGGCCGACTGGGGTTCAAGGAGACGGAAGCAGACTTAGAAAAAGAAGCCCAGATATAAAAGGTAACTGTCAGCTCCACAGGCGGCCCTGTCCAGCCTGACACAGCCAGGCAGACGAGCTCCCATGTGAGAGTCATGAAAAAAGAGCACATACAGTTGGTCACAGTAAGAGAAACAGGACAACACTAAAAAACAGGCCAGCTCCAACATCTATAAACAATGATGGTAGAAGCCCAGCCGACATTTCTTTTTCAGGATTTAGCGACAGCCAAACAGGAACAGACCATAAGAAGTTACTATGATGAGAAAAAAAAAGAGAGAGCATAAAGTTAGAGTTAGAAGCTGTGAGAGCGAGAAAAATGTCTCACTTCTTGTGGAGTGTGTAACAAGCGTTAGATGTCAACAGCTTTGTTTGTCTTCCTTTTCAGCTTTTGCCTTCATTTGGTCAAACAGATACGGTTTGGGTTACTTCTTACTTATCAGACAGTAATAAACTTTGGGTATGACAGGGAAAAACTTTACAAAGAAATCTAGCTAAATGCAGTTACCATACATTTTTCTTTCCTAAATCCTTAAGTTATTTTTTTTCTGATATTAAAATGGATTTGACCATCTCACCCAATTCAGTATTAAAACAAATCTCTTACAAGACAATTGTGAGCAATATTTTTTCACAGCACTTTAATAGATTAATTGTTTAACAGTGTAAGTATTGGCTGCTACATTTAGTACTGTGGATTATAAAAAGAAATAGACCGATTCAGTTTAAACTTTTCATGTTACATCATGCTAGGTCAGTGCATTGTTATATCAAGGTCTGCATAATATGTTACATCACTCTGGGTCATTATTGTTTTTGATACTGATGTAACTACTATATCTATACGATTTTTTTTAAATATGTCTAGAAAAGAGCATCAGTAAAATTCATCCATGATCCAGAAGAATCTTTGTAGAAATTCTCTGACATTTCACATTTAAAGATCAGCCACAAAAAGGTATACAATTCAAGTATATTTATTTAAACCTTAAACCGTTCCTCCATAATAGTAAGTAAATGTAAAATACAGTAATTGTTCTCAAATTTTTAAAGTCTTGCTATATGTGTTCTGTGGTTTAACAGAGATGCTGAACCCAGTGGCGATATTCCTGATCCCCCGCAGTGCACCTGGTCAAAGCAGGGAGAGACCGGCTGCATGGATCAGTATGAATCCCTGAGTCAGAACGTCTCCGTTGAGCCAGCTTTAGAGGGAAAGGAGTACACTGTGAGTACTATTGAGTCAGAGAAGCGCAAGATTTCCATCAAACGGGATAAGTCCAACCTGGAGGGCAGCGTGGCTATTGAGATGTCTGCACAGCCCCTTCTGGGGCTTACTCCTGTCACAGGTAGACGGGTGTTTTATCTCCCCGCAGTCACACTCCTTTAAACATTCCATCATTAAATTGTACCAGTACTCATGTTGTTGTTTGTCATAGATGCTCATCAGGAACTACCGGTAACTCATTTTCCTCTCATTTTCCTTTCCCACCGACTGTTTTTTTTTTTTTTTTAGAGAACAGCAAAGAATTGCAGGCGTACGACTCTGAACAAAAAGAGGATGAAACAGAGGACGACGAGCCCCCGGTGCCTCCAAAAACTATAGTTCCTGACAGCATGTTCATCTTCAAAGCCTCCAATCCGTAAGATGCAACATATATGCTCTAAATGATTTGTCCTAATCTTTTGTAAATACCCATTCAGTATCCTTCCCTCTGTTGGCCAACAGTATCAGGAGGATCTGTCACTATGTGGTCACTCTTCGCTACTTTGAAATGACCATTCTCCTTGTGATTGTGGCGAGCAGCATCGCACTGGCAGCAGAGGACCCCGTGTGCACAAATTCAGACAGAAACAAGGTATATCAACTTAATGGCTATTGTAAATTAGGATATAAAGGTTGAAAGAATATTTGTATCAAGAGTTTAAACAAGTATGTGATGGAGAAAACAGAAAATAAATAGGATCCAGTTAGTTTTTCTCATCACGCCTTGTGACAAGATTAACATTATCTCTGCAAATCAAACTGCTACAGTGAAAGTATTTATTGCTACTGCATGTTGTATGCCATTAGTACATTTGAGGAAAATATGTTGAAAGACCCAATGGTCATAAAGACAGTTTTTTTTTTCTGTCTTGATGTATAATTTAAAAAGGCATGTAAATTTATTGTATAAAATACACAACTATTTTCTCAGTGTCTGACATGACGTCAAACTAAACTCCTATTATTGGTCAGTTAGGATTGACAACATTTTTACAAACATAGCTTCTATGCTTACTGCAACAATAATAATTTAGAAAAAAATGCAGTGGTTTTATCACTATTTATGACTTTTTTTTTAACGCTTTTCACTAAAATTTTAAAGAAATTCATGTGCAACAATGTTACAATACTACCCAAAACTGCACCTTAGAGGCTTAAGGAGCAAAGAAATAGGTTTTAGACACATATACGTTGAATGTATGCTAAGTAGTAAAGTCAAGTATAGTTTAAAGTTCTGTTACCTCAGATCTTATGTTCTGGTGAGACACTTTTGGCTGCCCTGATCTCATTGTTCAGTTTCTTTCTGCACTGCTTATATGGGCCAGGTTCCACTGGGCCCAAAGCAAAATTTTAGTTTGGGACCCTCAATGACTGTGCTGGCAGTGCTGTTTACAGTCTTTTAATGATATCCATCAACTAGTGTTACTAGAAGTAATCAAATAAATCCACGCTTTAAGTGCTTTCTGTTTATACTGTTTGGTGCCAACTACAACAGAAATGTAACCTGTAGAATAAAAATAAAAAACTTTGATCAAAACAATAAATTATACAAAAACAGACATAATTAATTCAAATAAACAATAGAATATCAAGCTTATCTTTTTTCTCCAAAGACACGTTTGTCTAGGTTAAGTGTTCCCTGGTTCTTCCTCATGTGTGTGTCAAACAAGACCAATATTTTTTTATGTTCATGTATAAGTAATGATTCTACATTATTAAACTTAATTAGATTTTAAAAACACACAATTTCATCACTGAATTGTGTTTTTGAGCTATATTTACATAGAAATCATCATACAACCAATAAAGAAACAATTAATTGTTCCTGGTGGCCCCTAGTTGCCTTGAGGCCCTAAGAGGTGTCTTAGTTTTGCTTGTGCCAGCCAGCACTAAGCTTAAACCACGCTTAAAAGTCACACAGACACAGCTATTATAGATATGCTGAATCCCACTGCAATACATTGATATCAGGTAGAATAATACGGTATACTGTAGACTCAGCTGTGGTTTAATGCTATTTATTTAAAAAAGGGGGGAAAAAGCATCAATGGTGGAGGAAGGAGCTTTACATGAAGTCAGCTCAGTGGCTTTTTTGGCAGCATGAAATCCCTTAGAGACTTATTGAACCCCTCCTTCTCTCAGAATCTGATTTGTTTATGCGAAATCATAAACAAATTCCCTTATATTGGCTCACACACCCCCTCACACACCCCTTTTTCTTCTTCAGGGAGGCATAAGGGTATAGAAACAATAAAAACAGCTATATTTGTTGAATTTCCTTTTAAAATTTTAAATGTACCTCAAAAAAGCAGATATAATCATACATGAAATTTATTACAAAAGAAAAATCGGAGCTGTGATGCCCCCTAGCATTGCAAGGCCCTGTGCAGTTGTCCATCAAAATCAGCTCAGCCCAAACATTATTTTTACCAAATCAGATCATACTGTTATTTCCTTTATTACTACCTGATATAATAAAAGATATGTTAAATTTAGAATGTCAGCAAAGCTTTACAAAACTGAAAGCTTTTTTTTTTAGTTCAATCATCATCAATAAAGAAATACAAAGAGCTTCCATTAACAATGATTACTACCTTGTACTTTATGATGATAAACCACCAAGGAAGACTTTTTAGCTCAGTTTGACCGTCAGGTTGGATCTCTAGTTGACATTAACACAGACGGTAACAATGTGTCATGACACATTTGGCTTTCAAGCACATCCAAGGTGAGAATCGGCAGTTCTGCCTGACAAATCGCTGTGCAGTTTGTTTTTCACAAGTTTTCCCTCTTAACTGTGTCATAGTGAGTAAACACAAATTAGTATGATTTGAGTTCATTCAGTTATTGAACTACTCTTAAGAGGACAGTTTTTGGCAAAAAAAAAAATGGTATTTATGTCTCCATAGGGAGCCTAGCTAACAATAATCTAAATCCACTCTGTATTCATCACCTTTTTTTTACATTTTTAAAAGAGGACATTGTTACACTCTAAGTTGGAGCTTACTTTTTTTTACCAGTTTCCTTTGCTGATTTTCCTATTATAAATTGGTCTCATGAGTCATGCAGCTTAATGGAAGCGTCACTCAACATTACTGTTGCACTTTAGCTAATCAGTGGGGTTGTTATTCCACCAAACAACCAATATTTTGTGATTTGTTTTGGTATATATTATATGTGTGAGATGATTCAACGGACCCGTGTCTCTCCGAAACTAAAAACATCCACATTTGTGTTTGTATCTGTGACTATAATTGTTTCAGCGTAGTTGATTCAAGCTGATTTGGACAGTATACACCAATGAGCCGTTCCATTATGGAAAATCTTGCCCTGAGGCATTTTTTATGTAATCATTTCAATGACAGGGCAACAATTGGACTGTTACAGTGTGATGTGTAAATAGGTCTAATGTAAATTCGATCTACCAACGAGGAGTCGGGATAAATGTGTTTTCAAACCACCCAGGTGCTGCGATATTTTGATTACGTCTTCACTGGAGTGTTCACCTTTGAAATGATCATAAAGGTAAGGGACTGATGCAAGATTCTCATCTTATATATATATATATATATATATATATGTAATATTTAGGATAATCTACCAATTTACAACTTTCCTTTTGGCCTCCAGATGATAGATCAAGGTCTTATTCTGCATGATGGATCCTATTTTCGAGACATGTGGAACCTCCTGGACTTCATTGTAGTGGTGGGAGCTCTGATCGCCTTTGCTCTAACGTGAGTCACAACGCAGTTAAGCCTTTTCCTATGACTAACGATTGACTCACTACAGCTTAGAACTTTGTAAGCATGTTGTACTTTTATAAATGGCTCTTCCTGAAGTCTTAAACTACATGCATCAAGACATGCAAGCCCTCAAAATGTGTAACTCAGTTTTAAATTTCATTTCAGGACTTCAAGTGAAAAAGACGGCTTTTTTCTGTAGCTTTTTTCTGTCGTCTTTCATGGCTTGTATGTGACAATATACTAACTGACTAACCCCCGTGTGCAGTTTGTTGTAGAGAGCTTTTATTGTATGTGAATTTCTTTGTTGTTAATATCGATGTAATGTAACCTTTTTTTTATCCCTGAATTTTTTTCTCTGTTGTTCCTGTGGATTTTATGACTGTTGGGGAAACCAGGAATGTGATGGGGTAAAAATTTTCTAAATGTGAAAATCTCATAATTTTTTTACATTTTTATTTGGTTCTCATGCATTCTCATTTTCTGTTTGGAAGTTTATGTTTTTTTTTAAATATAATGTCTTTTAAATATCACAAAACTGAAGATTCTGGCATGTATTTGGATTATGAACGTAGGAATACAAGTAGGTACACATAAAATACACAGAAATGAAAATACTTATTGAGCAAACTCCAGGTAAAACTATAATATGGGCCAATTTTCCTATAATGGACAATAGATGCGGGTATCAACCCAAGCAACACACACATACAAGAAGGTCAAAACAAATAAGTCCATAATATTATTTATATTAAATAAAATGGAATTAAAAATAATTTTTACATTCTAGTATTTATGAAATACATTGTAGAAAAGCCTTTAAAAGGTATTGGCAAATTCCAGATCTCTTCTGTAATACTTGAGTTCAAGTTGATTGAGTGGCAGGTTATCTTATCTAGTTGAAAAATCTACGCTTAGTTTATCCTCAGGTTCTTAAGATTTCTCTTTTTTTTGTGTGGATAGCATCCTAGTGCAACATAAAAGTAGAAATAGTCCCGTAACAATAATGTCCTCAATTCCAAACGTCAATGCTGATGCAGCGTTTTTGTAAAATGCACAGTCATTCTGCTCCAAAAACTGTGTGCAATGGCATTTAAAGAGTCCCGTTTCTGGATCATCTTACTAGACTATTTGTTAGTATTTCACTGACTTGTCAAATGCTCTACAGCAAACTTTAAATAAAGTTTCAAGTCTTGTTCAGAGAGTGTGTACAAAGTGGATTATTATTGAGAAAATTACTTTTCAGTATCAATGAGAAACGTATCAATTCCAAGTCTTTCCGAAGGCCTCTGTGAGTACATCTTTGACATTTCTTCTTATCATTAGACTTCTATGTCAGAAATCTTGTAAGGGTTGTGGCAGGTTTTCAGCAAAATGTGTTTGTTTACACTTAATGTCCCAATAGTACATTGAAAAGTTTGGGAACCCGTCTATAGTTATTACCATCAGTATATTTTACAAGAATGTGGTTCCAAAGGCATTGAAAGAGTTCCTTTTCAGCCATAATAAAATACTTATCAAGCACTAAGTTGGAAAGAGAAAAAAACAAGTTATAAACAAAAATTTAGTTTTCAGTGGTTTTCCCATCTTTCTATTAAATTTTTTACATCTTTCTTCTAAACATGTTTATTACCTATTCCCTACGTAAATTAGCATTGTTTAAATAAACTTGGGCCTATTACTTAATATTCGGTATATGTGAATTGCTTGAATTGTTTATCATCGGTGTCAACTCTTGACCTATTTCAGTTTACAAATAGCCTTTTATAGAAAAACAAGTTGCTATTATATTTTTGAACAAAGCACATTGACATAATACTACTAATGACGGATTAAAAATCCCTCAGAACAGTATACTTTTTATTTAGAATAATATTAAAATGCTCTAAACGTTATCCCTAATGCTTGCCAGCATCTAACTCTGTCTCAAATGTAAAGTTCTTTACTACATTGTATGTTTCTTCCTCTTAGTTCACTGACATTTGCTCTCACTGTGTTCTATTTATGCCATGTCTTTGTGTTCGAGTTCACCTACAGAGCTGCAATTCTCAGTGCTTTATTTCACTGTCAATAGAAACAACAAAGGCAGAGACATCAAAACAATAAAGTCCCTCCGAGTTTTGAGAGTTCTACGGCCTCTTAAAACCATCAAGAGGCTCCCTAAACTCAAGGTCTGATGAAGATATGAAAAACTTGATTTTGCTTCACAGGCTCTTGAGAGATTATATTTGCTTTACCAGCCTTTTGTTTTTCTTCTCCACAGGCGGTTTTTGACTGTGTGGTCACATCTCTAAAGAACGTCTTTAACATCCTCATTGTGTATCAGCTCTTTATGTTCATCTTTGCTGTCATCGCGGTCCAGCTCTTTAAGGGGAAGTTCTTCTTCTGCACTGACAGCTCCATGAAAACAGAGAAGGAATGTCGGTAAATAAGCATCTAAACTATTCTCTTGGACTTGGATTAGTGTTTGGTATGCACTGTATATATGAACAGAATCCTCCTACATGTTGTCAGCCTGGATAAACATATTTTTACATGCTGTATAATAGGGGAATTGTTAACATAAAACGTGAAAATTAAAATACGGTGGGTTTTTTTTTCTGTTACTAACATAAAGGAGGTGATAGCAAACCCTTTTTTTGATATTTGGAAAATTGCTTGTTCACAGTCCTGTTAAATGAAGTCATGCTATTCCTGTCTTTGAATATTAGATATACATCCTAATGAAAGCTTATGAAATCAATATTGTGAGGTAATTTGTGATATTTTTTTGTAATGCAGATTTACAGTGTAAAATCAGTTGGGGTTTTATCAGAATATGAATCTTTAAAAAACAGCTTTAAAAAAAAAGCTTTGGTAGCTTTTTAATGTTGTTGAAGATTAATCTAGACCACATAGATATTTCTGAGCAGAAATTTTTAATGTCTAAAGTGGCTTAACTGTAGCATAAAAGGATGATATTCCTTAACAACCTCTTACCTATAATTCAAATTTTACTCAATAACAGTCCACAATGTGATTTAACTCCCTCTATTAACTTGTATAGTTAATATTTACATATAACCTTCAGTAATGTTCATTAAGCAGCAGGTGGTATAAGTGAATAAAGTGAAAAGATGACCTTCAGTCTGTTCTCTTCCCTGCAGAGGCTTCTACATTGACTACAGCAGAGACAAGAAGGAGGTCAAAAGAAGAGAGTGGAGAAGACATGAGTTTCACTACGACAATGTCTGCTGGGCCCTGCTCACGCTTTTTACTGTGTCGACTGGAGAAGGGTGGCCTCAGTAAGTTCATAAGCAGGTCATAGCATTATGGGGGGATATGCTCAAAAGGAGCAAAGAAAACAGTAAAACATATCTTTGACTTTAAAATGCCTCCATTTTAAGTAATCTTTGTTGATTTCCTTACTAAATTCCTCCCTTTATATCCAAGACTGTGTTTAGCCCAGCCACCCTTACTAAAAAAGTAAAGTTCACCCGTTTCCATGCAAATGTTCTTTTTTCTTTATAAATATTAATATATCATGCTCATAGATGAGGGGCGTTCTGTAAACCAATCAGTGCTTTGGCTCAGCTCTTTTTTCACCAAACCAGATTTATTCTACCATCTCTTCTTAAAAAGACAGAGACTCTGATCTGGACACAGCCAGAGAGAACCACAATCTGAAATTAGTTTTTCAATGTCCTTGTACAAAAAAAAAGCTTGTAAAAGGGACAAAGTGTGAAAACTAATAGTGAAATGCATAAAATAACCTAAATAAAATACATGAGGGGAAAGACATATTCAAAATCTTTTTAAAACTCTCGGTCTGCTCTTTATTTGTCGTTTGTTTGCATTAGCCTTAGTTTACTCAAGAATGTCATTGTAGTTTACTGTTCAAAAGTAGAAACGGGAAATGCAAAAGTTGAATGTGTCTTTATTTTGATGATCCAGGGTCCTTCAGCACTCCACTGACGTCACAGAGGAGAACATGGGACCGAGCCGTGGGAACCGGATGGAAATGTCCGTCTTCTACGTTGTCTACTTTGTGGTTTTTCCGTTCTTCTTCGTCAACATATTCGTGGCTCTTATCATCATCACTTTCCAGGAGCAGGGTGATAAGATGATTCAAGAGTGCAGCCTGGAGAAGAATGAGGTATCAAAGACGCTTGTTAGTGTCGTTTGAGGCATAATTGTTCTTTACCCTGTTAAATTCTTCCCCATCAGAGGGCCTGCATTGACTTTGCCATCAGCGCCAAGCCGATGACCCGCTACATGCCTCAGAACAGACAAACCTTCCAGTATAGACTCTGGCACTTTGTTGCATCGCCATCTTTTGAGTACACAGTTCTTGTCATGATCGCCCTGAACACAGTTGTTCTTATGATGAAGGTAAACCATTTTATCATTAGTACATATATATAAATAAAACTTAATCCTCTGAAATAATATATTTCTTCTATTCTAGTATCACTCGGCTCCAACGGCTTATGATGCTGTCCTGAAGCATCTCAACACAGCCTTCACAGTGCTTTTCTCTATGGAGTGTATACTGAAGATCATGGCTTTTGGGTTTGTGGTAAGTGTGAATTCTTGTAGCAAAGCTATAAGAAATGTAACTTTTTTTCCCAACATACTTAAAAAAACCCTGCCTAATTCATATTGTGTTTTGTCTGCAGAACTACTTTCGAGACACTTGGAATATTTTTGATTTTATCACTGTTCTTGGCAGTATCACAGAAATCATTGTGGACTTGCAGGTAAGATGTGCTCTGAATGTTAACCAGTTTTAAAATGTTTCCACCTGAAAAATAAATACATGAATTGGCTGCTGCGAATGTAGTACCAAATTCCTTGGAGTTTCGTGTGGCCTTCACTGACCCCGCTCCAGACTTAAGTCATGTTTTCTTAAATTTTGCCATCTGGGATTTACACCCTGTCATTCCTGCTTGGCTGCCACTCTTCTCCCTGTGTTACTCTCCCTCTCGTCAACTCGTACGGTCCTGCTAGTCGGTGAACACCATCAACATGAGTTTTCTCAAGCTTTTCCGAACAGCCAGGTTGATCAAGCTGCTGAGGCAGGGCTACACCATCCGCATTCTGCTTTGGACATTTGTACAATCCTTCAAGGTCTGAAAGTTTATACTTTTTCTTTTTGCAAATCAGTTTATTTATGGTGAGGAAAGGTTACGTTTTCTTACAATTAATATGAACTCCCTTCTTTCTTTCTTCTCTGACAGGCTTTACCCTATGTCTGCCTACTTATTGCCATGCTTTTCTTCATCTATGCCATAATTGGAATGCAGGTATTATTTTTGTTACTATTGAGATGATTTTCATAAACTTTAAAATAATCTCTATCAGTCTGAAAAAAAAACTTTTCTTTTATTTTAAAAATGTCCTTTATAAATTGATCTTTTGTAAAGAAATTCCTTGCAAAATGTGGACGAAATTATTGGTTCCCTTTGTTTCAAGAAAGAAAACCCCACAATGGTCACAGATATAACTTGAATCTGAAAAAAGTAATTATTAATAAAAGTTCTATGAAAATGAACAAATGAAAGTCAGACATTGCTTTTCCACTATGCTTAAACAAAATTATTAAAAAATAAACTAATGAAACAGGCCTGGAAAAATAATAATAAATAATATGATCGAAGGGACATGTTGAATCAATATGTTTCTGTTAATTAGCCTCACGGGTGTCTGCAATCTTGTAATCAGTCAGCAAGCCTATATATAGGACTACGGGTAGCTCTTGCCTTTGCTTCCCCTGGTCCATGTTGAGTGCAGTACACACCATGACACCAAACAGCACAGCAACTACCTATAGACCTATATTTAGGCCCACCGACTGATTAAAAGATTGTAGACACCTGTGATGCTAATTATGGGACACATTTTGATTTAACATGCCCATTTGGTCACATTATATTTTTTTCCATCTTTTCTAGGATACCATATTTTGGCCTAGGCCTCTTTTATGAATGGACTATTCAAAATCATTTGGTTAAATCTTGGTTCAAAAGTGTGGCTTCAATTCTGTTACAATTGTTACCTTGTCTTTCTTTAAACGAGGGGTACCACTGATTTTGTCAATGTTTTTAAATTAATAATCCTAACGATTATATTGTAATTTACAGATTTGTTTGTTTTTCTTCTTTGCTAAATGTTATCAAGCTAATGTCTGTATCCTATATAAAAAGTTGACTTTGTGTGTTTTCTGTAGGTGTTTGGAAACATCAAGCTGAATGATGAGAGTCACATCAATCAGCACAACAATTTTAAGACCTTTTTCAGTGCACTGATGCTTCTCTTCAGGTGAACTATACCAAGAAATATAAAGAAAATGGAAACTGCACCATGTCGGTTTAAGCTGATGATTGTTATATTCCTTTATTTAAAATGGGACAATGTATATTCAGTGACATGCTCAGAACAATGTTTAATATGTAAACATGCCAGACTTAGCCACAGAGGCTATTTTTTTATCTGCAGTCCCATGCAGGTTAATGTAAAAACATGAAAGACAAGACATAAACACAACATCCATACAAGACATCTTAAAATAAACAGTTGGTGAAAAAGTAAAGTACATTCGGAACACTTTTAATAAAAGCTTATGTGTAGAAAAATATACACATACTATTTGTGATTTAAATGAAAAATACTGTGTATAGAGAACGCATCATTAGTAAAATGTTAGAGAAATAGATTTGTGTGAATTATGTGTGCATATTTGATTATCCAGGAGCCATTTTTTCACCATTTAGAGAGATTTAGGTTTTTAGTGATGAAATGTCCCTGAGTTTTGTGGGAACAATGTTCCAGATGTGTGATACTTTCACCAAGAAGGACCAACTACCCAAAACTTATTATATACATAGGAGATGCAGCCTGTCCATGTGATTGATAGTCTGTTTAAAGTTGCTTTTGTTTTAAAAACCAGGAGTGCAACAGGAGAATCCTGGCAGGAGATTATGCTCTCCTGTCTGTCTGGACAGGAGTGTGAACCAGACCCCTCCATTGCTCCCCTCACCATGTCTCCAGACCATGAGGGCGGATGTGGGACCGACTTCGCCTACTGCTACTTTGTCTCCTTCATCTTCTTCAGCTCTTTTCTGGTTCGATTTAACACATAATATTGCTAATAAAAATGTTTAATTACTGTTGTTGTTTATTCCTTTTCAATGATACGTTTATCTTAGATCTTTGTTCGTATGTGTTTGTTTTTTTAGATGCTGAATCTTTTTGTGGCTGTCATTATGGATAACTTTGAGTACCTGACACGAGACTCCTCTATCCTTGGCCCCCACCACCTGGATGAATTTGTGAGAATATGGGGCGAGTATGATAGACTGGCATGGTGAGAACTGACCTCATTTATACTACTCTCTCATGGTTTAGTATGTGGACTAAATCAATGCCAATTTTCTGTCTGTATCCTGCAGAGGGCAGCCAAAGAGTGTGAAATGTTACAACTTTAGAATACAGTAAACTGCATTCAGATTTTTGCTTTTCAGAAGTATTCATATCCCTCAAACCTTTTCACATTTTGTCACATTATAACCACAGAGCTAAATGTAAATAAGTGGAAGATTAGTGCTGTGGATAATGAAAGCAGCTAATTCCCCCATGGTCTGCTTGTTAGAAAATAACACTGAATAACCACCATGGTTAGAAATAAACTTGTGGTGAGGTTTAAAGCAGGATAAGGTTATATAGCTGAATTACAAACTTTGAAAATAAACCCTATTTTTTTAATGCTGAGTACTTAATAACAACAATTTCACTCAATCTACTTGGATAATAAGAGCATTTGTTGTTTTTTGGTTGTATTTTTTTTTTTTTTTGTTGATGTATGTTTTTTAAGGTTGCTTAAATGTTTTTGCGATAGATCAGATGAAAACATTTTATGCCGTTATTATCAAAACTTCCTGTAGATTGTCTGTGGTGAGAGCAAGGATTCGTTTGTTGTCAACCATCTGATTTCTAACAGATTGAAACAAACCTACAGTAAGAGCTACAATAGATGATTTAGACCAAAACATATGTCTTTGTTGACCAGGACCCAAATACTGACAGCAATTAAAAATCAACGGGTAGATTTTCAGATTAAAGTTTACATATGCCTTGCTAGCAGTCTGTCTGAATGTGAGCTGTTATCAGTAGAAGAGTAGGTGAAGTGGTAAACTGTAGATCAGGAAAATACTGGTGCAGACTTACAGCTGTTGATTTGACTTATGCAGCTATACAAAATATTGAAAAGATTTTTTTTTATTTTGATTTGGAGGAGAATTTTAAAACCATGTCTTCCACTTTACAATTATGAACTGCATTATGTTATATGTCAATAAAATTCTAATAAGTTTTTTTAGCTGAAAGATGAGAAAGGTTTTAAGGGTTATAATGATGCTTTGGCAAGATTCTGGTTGTTCAGTACCGACCTATGATCATTTTAAAGGAAAATAAGCCTTCTGCTTTTCATTAACCCTCCACTTTCTGCACTCTCTTTCAATACTATGTTTTCTCTAGTGGGCGCATTCACTACACAGCTATGTACGAGATGTTGACCCACATGTCTCCGCCTCTTGGGTTAGGTAAAAAATGTCCTGCTAAGATTGCCTACAAGGTAATAAAAATAAAAAAGTGATCACTGTTTTTATTTGAACAGAGGAAAAGCATAGTGACTGATACTGTAAAACAGCGATATACATTTTATTATTTGGAGGATAGAAACCAAGACTTTTTTTTTTCATCTCTTGGATGTTTGTAGAGTACCTTATTTTTTGTATTTGTTTTCTTCAGAGGTTGGTGTTGATGAATATGCCTGTTGATGAGGACATGACCGTGCACTTCACCTCTACTCTAATGTCACTCATCCGCACAGCTTTAGACATTAAGATAGCTCGAGGTCAGAGTCATGTGCATTTGTTGTCGACAACGTTAAAATATCAGATATGAATAGAAGAAATATTACAATTTAAAAAGTGTACATTTGTCCCAGGCGGTGAGGACCGTATTGCTCTGGATGCGGAGCTGCAGAAGGAGATCAGTATCATTTGGCCATATCTGCCGCAGAAGACCTTGGACCTACTGGTGCCTATCAACAAAGGTCAGGTTCTAACTGCAAAGGCATTTTTCATTGTGCTGCTGAGAGACTAGAGGTGAGACTTAATGAAGTGTATCCACTGCTCCCCACAGATACCGACATGACAGTAGGAAAGATCTACGCTTCAATGATGATAATGGACTACTTCAAACAGAACAAAGCAAAGAAACTCAGGCAACAGCTGGAAGCCCAGGTCAGCACAGCATGTTTCTATGAACTCTGTTGCACTTCCTTTTGAAAACGGGATTTTTTTTTTCTTTTGTTAGATCTAAAACTTTTTCTTTACCCTTTTTTATTTCATATTACTTGATGGACTAGTCACCTGGTGTTCATATAGGAAAGAACATTCTGGAAAATAAAAATCCTGTATTAGAAAATATTTGTACCTTCAGAGATTCTCTCCTATTACTTTGTCTAAAGGTTGTGTCTTTCTTTTAATCTTTGTTGTATACTCCTTCCTTCCTTCACTCTTTCCTCTCTTCCTATTCATTGAACTCTCCTTCCTTCATTATGTTCTTCCCTTTTTTCCTAGTTTCCTTGACATTAGACCAAAAACATCCCTTTTAATGCAGTAGTTAAAAGTAAATGAAACACCTTAGAGCGTGCAAAAATGCATGCTCTAGTGTGTTGTATATAACTGTACATGCATATGTTTTTCTAAGATCCCTATTCAGTTTTGTTGATGGTCACTCTGAACATTGACTTTAGTCCGTAAACAATTTTGTGACTTATTTGGGGTTATGCTGAGGGTCATTGTCCATTTGACCTGCTTTTTTTCCCCCCAAGATTTAACTTTATAGACGATATAGTGATCTTTTTAAACAATTTCCAAATTGTATTTTCCCTTAAAAAAACCCACAGCATGTTCCCACTCCTCTACCTAATAGATGGTATGATGCTCTAAGGCTTGTAGCCTTTCTGCTTTTCTATTGATGGTTATGGAAGCCACTCTGTCTCTGTTCCTGGGTTCATTTTCTCATTTTAATCAGGCTTTTGAGGTTTTTTGAAAGAATAGGCTTATTTCCTCTTTTTGGACAATTTTGGTTGGTTTTGTTTTACTGTAAATAATGATATTATCTGACAAGCTTCATGCAGAATCTTTGCTATGATTTTGTCTTTGTTCTAAAGTTTATACACAGAACGACAAGTAGACATTTCCATGTTGTTTATATTTTGCATGTGAACATATACATTTTTAGGATGAGCCAAACATGTGGTTGTCTACAGTTCTCTCCATTTAGTATCTCTGTTTCTATTATTCTTCTAGCATTTAGCTGATACAAATAATTTAGATTTTCTCTGCTGACCTTAAACAGGAGATTCTTAGTCTAATTCAGTGTTAGACCACTGGGAGAAAAGCGTTTAATAATAGAACTTACAAATCTGCTATCTCCATTCCTTACTGTCATTGTTATAATAAAGCATGCAAAATGGTCAGAACATGTGCACTTTATTTACTTTGTAAATAAAGCAGAAATGTGAAAATGTAATCTTTTCATTTTCTACCCATTTTTAAGCAGATGGATCTTACTCAAGGAAAAAAAGATCTTTAAATGGCTTTAAATTTAAAGAATGTTTTATCCATGGCTAAAACAAAAACAAAAATTAACTTAGCTGTGGCTTGAGTTATTAAAAGAATCTGCCCTAAGGTTTAGATCTGTATTTGATGTGTTGTATGTATTATTTGTCTTTTTTCAGAAGAGCAACTTGATGTTTAAACGTCTGGATGCCTCTACTCTGCCTGAGGACATCCTGTCCAACACCACCGCTCTGCCAATGATGGCTCACAGTGCGGGCTCTGCCCTGTAAGTCTGCAAATGTTTACAAAACATAGATGTTTATGGTGCATTGCTCCATTTGTTTGCTTACTGTTTTTTTCCTCCCTTTATTTCTGTCTCCCTGACAGAACCAGAGGAGGCTTTGTGGCTTTGAGTCCTATCTCTCCGCAGGAGCTATTTTTGCAGCCCATAAGCTCAGACATCGATGCCAGTCAACAGCAAAACGTGGTGAGATAGAGGACAGACGCAACTTCCATGACTGCATTCACACATATTACATTAATTTAATATAAGGTTAAAGTCAGTATTTTATATTATTCAACCTCTTATCTTGGGTTAAAATGTTTGCCATATGAATAACTGGTCACTGATCTTTCAGTGCCTGGCAGATCACTGCAATGCTACTTTTGTGCTTCTGTCTCTTAGTCCTTAGCAGGTTGTAATACTGGAGGCAGATTGTTCCACTGTTGGTTTGTTGCTGCGTTTTTACCGTCTGGCTGTACTGCTGTAAACTGCCTGTCAGTCGAATAGCAAGTTATTCTGAAGTACTTCCCTGTAAGTGTGCACAGGAATGTATTTTGCCCTCAGATGGATGCTGTCTTGCTTTACGACTTGATCATGCATTACTACTCCTCTTCGAAGCTGAAACATGCAATGCCTTAAAAGAATATTTATAATCACTAAACCATACTAAATGCTGTCATTTTACAAAACCAAACTTTGCAATATTTCATCAGGACACCTTTAGATTCCTCTTGTGTGTGATTTAATCATAGAATAAACCCAGCTGTGCTGTTAATCTCTCAGACATTTGTTAGAGAACATCAGTGGATAAACTCAGTATGGTGAAGACCACAGTCGACAGACCACCTCTAGCAGAGTTTAAAAAGACTGAAAACCTACCAAGACTTTTTTACACCTGAAATTATAAGATGGGTGAGGGAAGCATCACTCAGTGAGACATCCAAGAGACCCACAGTACTAATAGAGGGGCTGCAGAGATCAGGTGTTAAATTGGTAGAATCTGACAGGACAAATATTGGTAGTGTTCCTTTATATAGAGAAGCAGCACTAAGAAGTATGTGTCCCCTTAATGGTAAAAACAGCAAAAAATGTAAAAAGAGGGGTACATACAAGATACTGTCTGTGCTAGAAACCATTTTGACCCCCTTAAACATATAATCCCCACTGAAATGGTGGTGGTGACGGCAGCATCGTTCTATGGCAGTGCTTCAGCATCAACTATTGAAGCGGATCAGGGTTGATAGGAGGGTGGGCGGAGCTAATCATAGGGCAATCCAGGAAGAAATTAAGAGACTGCAGAGGGTTTAGGAAGCAGTTTCAAGCATTTAAAACATCCTTGAACATTTAAGTAGAGCTGTTTCCAAACAATTTAGATTAAAGCACTTTTAGGTGTAACAATCCATTCAATCAAAGCTAAGCCCTAAATACATACAAGAAAACCTTCAGTGAAACGCAAGTTCTGTGAGCTGATGCTGACAGATTTAATTTAATTGATGAACAGATATGTCTTGAAAGAAAGAGGCTTTTTTTGCAGGAGTAAAATGCTTGTAGATTTAACAACAGCAGGAGACAATTCTAGGCAGTGCTGACTAAGGGAAGTGAAAATATTGCATACTCTTACTTTTTTATTTGTGAAAGAAATTAGAACCATGTGTAATTTTTCTCTCACTTCAGACTCATGCTGTTGGTCTCATACTTGAATGCCAGTGATCTTTGTGTTTGAAATGTGACTTCAGCTTTAGGTGCATTAATAACCCTGCCATGTACTGAAATTTTTCTGTACATTCTTGTTCTTCTACACCCTGTGCTCTTCCTATACAGCCTCACTTTCTCAACTCTCTCCTGAAAAAAATCGTAACTTATTTTAGTTATTAATCTGTTTTTTTTTGTCAAAATGGCTTATATTTAGATATTTTGGATTGTGGTTGAGATGGCTCTCAGTGATGGAGGAGTTTGTCCTTCCTGACCTGTTTTGGACTGAGCCCCTGCAGGCAGTGCTATCAGAGGGGGATAAACCTTATTGGTGCTCTGTCTTTCCTTGCCCTCCTGTCTGATTTCTGTACTCACGTAGGTGGGCGAGTGCATTTGGGGAATTGAAGCCCCATTGGAGCTTCCACTTGGGAGAGGCCTTTGTGTGCGGGCCTCCTCTATGCCCCGTCTGGCTGTAGAGTTGCAGGTACACACAATCTTCCTTGACATGGCTCCCTGGCTGGATCTTGCGGGCTTCGATGGCTGCATGGGCTCTTAAGCCAAAGTGCTCGGGTTTTTCTCTATGTGCACGGTTTGTTTGTTTTTAAATCCAGAAGAGTTTGCTGCTTTCAGAGTTCGTCAGAGGTTCAAAGAACTGTCGGGATGTCATCTATGAATGCTGATAGCTCTACTTGTTATGACTTTTATTCCAAAAACAGAGAAACAACCAGACCAAAGGATGCACTGCACTTCTGCACCAATGACTGCATGAAAAACATTTATTTCCTATTTCTCTAAACCCTTTGAATGGAATTTGACATTTTCTTAATTAACAATTGTTTCTATCTGTGGTCTATCTACATAAGGAAGGGGAGGCTACAAGTGGCTCCATGAAGCGTTCAGTATCTACGGTTGGAGATCAACGTGTAAATGGTGTCTGGGAGGAAGAGAAAAGCCCCGAAAGAGTTTACCGACCTCGACACAAAAGCTATAAGGCTGCTGGTTTGTCATTTCATTTATATTCTTGATTATGTCGCATTGATTGTTTTGAGTTCCTGTCTCTTTTGTAAACATAGATTTTGCCTTACCCCCAAAAAATAAAAAAAAACCTACATCATGTCAAGCTTTTCCACACATAAAGACCACTCAAAGGGCCGACCTTCAAATGGTGTCATGTATTAAAAGAATTATTTCTAATCTCAGAACAGATCTCCAAAAGAGGCATAACTTGATTTGCATGTGGAGTACAGCAGGCAGCACTTTCAAACCCTTTTCTCTGTGTGTGCCTTAATCAATATGAAGATCATATTCTGAAGGCCAAACAAGCAAACTTATGGGTGGAGAATATGCTGATGTAAATATTTACCATATGCAGTGATTTTTTTAAAAATCTGAATTTGTCATGATGGGCTTAAGGGCTCTAACCCACATGCAGAACACCACACGGGACAACGGGAAAAGGTTTAACAGTTTATTAAATGAGAATGTACAAGAGTCAGGTTCGGGTTCTGGTTCTGGTTCTGGTTCCGGTTCGGGTCCAACGGCCTTACAGATAGTTCTGTAACAGATGGTTCGGTTAACCAGGTAGACTGAAGGAATGGCAAGGTTCTGATTCTGGTCGTACCTGAA
>JAUZNJ010070282.1:0-25824 GCA_034780135.1 Jordanella pulchra
ATATCATGATACATGATATAGATATCATGCTAAGATCCAAAGAAATTCAGGAAAATTTTGAAAGAAATTGAGGATAAAAAAGGGTCACTAAAGCTTTGCAACAGAGACAACATCCTAAGATCTGCAGGACTCACTGCCCCCCACCCCCATCAAAAAGAGACTGAACAAAAATGGCTGCATGAAAGAGTTCTGAGATGGAAACCACTGCTGAGCAAAAACCACATTAAGGCTCATCTCAGTTTTTCCTGAATGAACCCAAAGCCTTTTGGGAAAATATTTAGTGGACTGATGAGACAAAAGATAAAATTTTTGTAAGATCAAAAACAAATGTTCAACACATTTCAGAAAAAAATAACATAATGCCAACGATAAAATATAGCAGCTGTTGCAACTAAAAGGCCCTATGGACTTTCAAAATAAAAATTATAAGATTTAAAGTCACTGTTATGAGATACTTAGTATCTCATAATTATGGCTCTGAAAGGTGAAATTATGATTCTGAAACTTATAATTATGAGCAAACATCTCATTGTTGACATACCATCTTTTTCTCCCTTAAAATTAAAAAAAACTTTTATTCAGAAACTGCATTCTGAGCATATGTGCTGTATTTTTGAATATTTTTTATATTTAATATTGATATTATATTGATATTACTTTTGATGTTCTGAAACACTTAAGTTTCACATTTTACATTCGTACAAAGAATAATCTTATTCACAGTTCGCTTTCAGACTGGGTATTCCTTAAATTCAGTTTTATATTAATGCTCACATAATACTTGTTTTTAAATACACTCAAGGGCAAACTAAAACTCAACATAAATTCAAAAAAATCTCCCACAAATCAGTTCTAAAAAGGAAACACATCTTGGGTTTACAGGATATCGGCCATAATAATAAATCCTAATAAAATATTGTACCATTTCACTCCATGAACCTGTTATTTATTGGTTTTCCTTTTTAAAACTAGCGACAGTTGTACCTGTCGGTGCTGTGCACCACGTGGTTTGGGTTAATCAGCTGACCGCCGGGGAGGAGGAGGAGGAGGAAAAGCAGAAGATGGAAGGGAACAGAGACGAAGCCGAGAAATGTATCAACATCGCCACGAAAGCCCTGGAAGCAGGAGACAAGGAAAAGGCCGTGAAGTTTTTGAATAAGGCGGAGAAGCTGTACCCGACCGACAGAGCTAAAGGTGAGGCTAGGTATGCTGAGGAGGGGCTAACTTTGGCTCCTTCCGCCGCCCTGTTAGCATGTAGCTGATGTTCTGTGACATTTCCCTGTGATCCTCCGGGTAGACTGTAAGGATGATTACTACATCTCTATGTACCTACGCTAAAACAAAACAAACGCTTATACATTTTATATAATATAGCAACACGGATAACTGTTAGCTGGTAAGGAAAGCTGTTGGCCTGTAAGCTAACTTAGCCTGTGCTTCCACTTATAAGGAAACACTAATAAGAAACACTTTTAATTAGCTAAACGACTCTATGCGTTGTCTTCCTCGGCTTCAAACTAATAAGTTTCTTTTTCTCCTCATCTTTTTCGAACAAACTGTGTTCACAGGCTATAATTGTTAACTATGTGGAATTTTTAATCGTAATTTTACTTTCATTTAAACTGCTTCTTAATGAGGAAGTTATGTAACGGTGCTAGCTAACAGCTGTAGCCAGTTTCTTAAGAGTCAATCCTTTAATTGAATGATTGACCCGCAGAGAGGCTGGAGCTAATAATCCAGGACACAAGCAGGGAAACAAGGTGAACACAGGCGCTCCTGGAGGCCCAGGTGGCTCCGCTCTCTGTATTTATAACATTTTACCATTAAATCATGGGAAACTGTCACCGTTCTGGTCTTCATTGGTGGGCAGTGTACGGGTCTGGAAGATGAGGAAACATGAGTGAAATATTATCCAAGTCTGTATAAGAATAGAAAAAGGTAGTAGTGTGAATTGACTTGTAAACCAATGGTGTAAATCGGGTCTGCAGCTGCATGTGGTTCTGTGGACCCTTTGCAATGGCTCCTAATAGTGACTTGACATGATACAAATAAACTAATTTACTAATTGCATTGAATTTTCACAACAGACTGACAATCAAAAGCACCAGAAATATGCTTTTAGGGCAGTTTATCTTTAGAAATAATGTTATATCATTTTTTTATATCACTAAACACTCTATATAGAAGAAAACCCATGCTTTATCTTTATGAATCATTTCATGTTTTACTTTATCTTAAAAGCTAAAAATAAAATTTTGGTTGTTTTAGATGGCAACTGATTTCAGTTAAACAAAAGTAACGGGCTGTTTTTTTAATTATAAAGTCACATAATATATTGTAGCTCTAAACTACCTTTATTTCAACAGACTCAGAGCATGATGGCTCTTTGGATATAAAGACTGCAGACTCTCATCTGAAAAGTCATTAATCTGTTTTCTGGTTGGTTGGTTTGTACTGCAGTGAAATCTACTCATCCATTTATAAAAAAAACAAAAAAAGATGGCGTTCATAGAAAATGGAGAAACCGGAAAAGATCAGTGAATACAATGGTTAAACAAAAGCCATTTCCAGAGATTATTTACCTGCATTGGTTAAAGTTGATTTGACAGCTCCAGGGTCCAGCAGCCCCTCCTTAAATGCACCACACCTGTTCCGTTGTCAGAAGGTGTGAAGATGTGAGCTTGTATACAAAAAGAAAAAAGGTGCAACTAAAACAACTTTCCCCGTAGTCTATTTTAAAATACATTTTGAAAGGTAAAGCACTGAATTAAAGATTATAAAAATCAAACATTATCATCATAATAAATGTAAAGCTAAAAAGAAACAGGGACATTGATAATCTGATGATCTAATTATTCCCTCTTCTTTTTTAAATTACATTCAAGTATCTTTAGTTAAGATGTCCCTGCAGACTGGCTCTATAAACATTAGATTTTATCACTACTCCTCCATGTACCTTCAGTCCCTCTGATTTAAAAGTTCAGCTTTAAGTACGGCTCCTCAGCTACAAATATGTGTCTTCATTGTGTTATCATCATTATTAGCTGAATCAAATCATTCATTAAGGTGAACAGAGCTCCCTTTAGCAGCTAGCTACCTTAAGAGTGACACCCGACTACAGGAGCCCCCCCACTTCCTCAATCGATACTGGAAATCCACAGTTGTTTCTCCGGGCTCAGTTTTTCCACCATTTTGTAGCAAATTATTTTACTTTAGCACATAAAGACAATCCACTGTTTTACTTTCTACTCTATTTTGAGGCTTTTATATTATATTATAAATGAGCCAGAGTCCTGTAGTGAGGTGGTTTAAATTGGGCCACCCGGGTTTGAGTCCCAGGTACATCAGGAAGTGCAGCTGTTGTTTGTTTATTGATCATCTATATTATTGCCAGTAAAATTCTCTCAAACACACACAAAGTTCACAGCAGATATTTGGAGGAAACCCTAAGGCAAACCTATGATCAAATGTTTCCTTTTCTGTTACAAAATATTAATTTAAAATGAAATCTTATTTTCCAGTAAACAGAGGTTAAGTGTTGGGAGGATGGACCTCAGTGTTGCTGTAAAACATCAGATTGTTCAGGTGTAAGCTGACAGAGTTGACGAAGACTCCTGGATAATATGTAGAAACCAAGCCTCCGATTTAAACCAGTCCTGTGGTTGCTATGACCCGGTAAATTAACCTGACATTGTTTTCTGGTTTTGTTTTTCGCCTAAATGATGCTCTGCCACATGCCCTGTTGCTTTACCTTTATTTCTGGGTCTGCTGCCGAAGGCTTGAGCACCCAGATTCTCTTCTGACCTTTGTGGTTTTGGTAGTTTTTGACGGATCAGCCTGTTTATTTAGACATGTGGTAAAAGTAATATTTCATATTTTTCTTGGTAGGTAAATATGAAGGCATATGTAACTGAATGATTATTTTTCAGCCCTCATATTTACTGTCACCGATTTAGCTCTATGTAATGCTAGCCACCCCGTTCATTATTAGACGTTAAGGCCTATTAAAAATGTCATCTATAAACTACATTTTATCCTTTTGGTAAAACCCAGTTTTACAGCGACTGCCCTCTTTTAAAGGATGACATGGCTGGTTTACTGTTGCACGATTGCTAGCTTGCAACACTTTGCTGTTGGAATCAGTATTTAGAGATCTTGACACTGTGACCTAATTTATTGCTTTTTTCCGTTCAGTTAATTGTTTCCTTCATTCTTGTTTTCTCCAGCCTTGTTGGAGGCGTTATTGAAGAATGGAAGCTCAGCAGCTAATGGCGCGTATCGCAGGCGGCCCAAAGAAAGCTCAGAAACGGCTGGTTCCCATCCAGCAGGAGGAGGGAGTCAGCAATCTGCAGGAGGCGACTCTAAAAGCTTCACAGAGGAGCAGGTGGAAGGTGTGAAAAGGTAAGAGTGAAGGATAAGCGTCTGTGGTGTGGTTGGTTACTGGTTTCTTCATATGTGACTGAGCCTTTGTCCCAGCTGTGCTGCATGCCCTGTTGTTATGGGAACCCGTGTATCGTTATCTTTCCCCGAGAGGCAGCTGTGAGAGATGCTAACGGTTCATGGTGAATCCAGACAACTAAAACAAGCCCCAGAGGTTCTGCTATCTCTAGTGTGTTTGAAGAGCAGGACGGTACCAGACGCAGGATAGAGGCATCATTCTATGTTCAATTAAAAGTACAGCCTTGGGATTTGAAACGAGCTTTTAAAGTCAATCAAAGGTCAATGTTAGTGGCCGGACTTTAAAAGCTGTGTCAAAAATAGTTCAAATGAAAACTAGTGCTTAGTGGAGAGTGGGGATATTTTACTTAATTATCCTTGTGATCATCTGTTGCTATGTGCATTTATTAGTGGATTGCTTTTCTTTTAAGTTGCTTGTGTTTAACAGTTGCTTTTCCTTTTGTTATCAAGACAGTTTTTCATCTCTGCTGTTTTTTTTTTGTTGTGTGATTTTGTTTTTCTTTTTTTTAGGTTTATTAAAGCAAAACTCATCACTTTTGACCAAGTATTAGTGTCATTTGAGATGTGTTAAATGATTTTAGCTCCATATTAAGGATGTAAACAAAAAACGACTTAAAATTTTCGATTAAGGATTTATTAGATTAAAATTTGTTCAATCAGTTTATAGCCTTTGCTTACAAATAATTTCTATGTGTGTTGTAAGTCAGCGTCTGTCCACTAGAGGGAGCTGCTGCTCACTATAAACAGAACCTCTCTTGTATTTGTAGAAAAAGTAATGCCAGAGCAGAAACGATACGATCCAGAGTCCGGTCAGGATTTATTTAGACTGTTTAATGGATGCAGGATGAACTTTCTGTGGTTCTGTTTGTAAATATAAATACTAGTTATCTCCTAAATAGGGCCCATTTAACCACCTGTTTAAAGGCACCGCTGAAGCTGCTCTCTACCTGATCCGTTCTGGTCGTCTCAACCCCATCTGACCATGAAATAGATCCTACTCTTCTTCCTGCAGCTTTTTATTTTGTTTAGCTTTTATGTTTACATTTCGTAGAATTTTTATTGTATTTTGTGCAAATCTAAAGATAGACACAAGTAAAAATTACGGTGTAATAATATTTTGCCCAACTGCTGTGAACATGTCTGATGTCAGAGAGAGAATGTAAAACGCATCTAGTTCTCTCAGAAAAGTCATTAGAATATTTTTATACAAAGTAATTTAGCATTATTTGATGTTTTAAGGATGGGAATCAGTACTTTAGGTATTGTTGGTACAGTATGAATACAGTAGTGAACATATGATCTAGCTTCCAGTATAAATCTGGTAGTGACAATCACAAACTCTCTGAACACTAAAGAGTGAGCTATATAACAATGGCCATCCACTTGATTAAAACAACGTGCTAAATAGTCTGACAGTGTGTTAGAGCGACATACCTTACTACATATATTAATGACACTTCATCTCTGTTTAGTGGAAATCATAAGTGTTTCAGTAACCAATATTTAGTAACCTGGGATCTTGTTTTGTTGTATCTTCTAGAGACGTCTAGTTTAATAATGTCAGTATTTTATACAACTGGTTCAAGAAATTAACATATAATGATGTACTACCCTTATGTAAATTAAAAGAGCCTCTTGATACAAGGCAGAAATGGGTTTTGTTTGTTTTTTTTTTTCCAAAAAATCTTTTATCATTTGATCTCAAGTCAATTGATAAGCAATAAATTTCCTCCCTAGTCAGTATACAGCACTTGGTGCAGCTAGCATCCTCCATGCTAGCTGCCTTTCTCAAAAACTCGCCTATGCAGCCTGGGTCAGATCTGTCAGTGAGTCATGTGACCCACAGGTTTAATCCAGGGAGGGGATGGATGGTCTTGAATTCACCAGGAACTTCTCAATCTGCTGATCCAAAGTTGTCTGCTAACGCATCACAAAACACGGAGGGAGTCTGTTAAAGCATGCAACAGTGCAGTGTCACCAGCTGCCTTCAGGGGGAGCTATATTCAGAAGTTACAGGTCAAGCGCCCCCTGTTGGCTAAAATGAACAACTTTGCTTTAAATGTCAGTTTTATTTCTATTGCTGTTGCTATTATGCTTCCTTCACTGTTTCTTAATGCTGCCTGTTTTTATTGATCATTGTTCATTTTTGTTCTTATAATTACTGTTCAAACCTGGTTTTGTCGTCTGATGTACAAAAATAACTGGATTTCATTTCTATTTCAGCTGCGAGCTACTCTTTGTTATGACTTGTTTTACTATTGACCACCTGTGCTTTTAAGGTCCAGTAGTTTGGTCTGTTTCTGCTTTGATACCACAGACGTTTTTAAAAGACGAATGACTGGCTCTGTGTCCCCCTGTTTCTGTCCCATGTCTTCCAGAATAAAGCGGTGTAAGGATTATTATGAAGTTCTCGGTGTGAACAAAGAAGCTGGAGACGATGAGCTCAAGAAAGCTTACAGGAAGCTCGCTCTCAAGTTCCATCCAGACAAAAACCAGGCTCCCGGAGCAACAGAAGCTTTTAAAAGTAACTTGAGTCATCCTTATTTTCATAATAGACTCCAGGCAATGTTTGGGGTACATTGCTCTTTATCAGCATTTAGATCAGATTTTGTCTTCTTTAAATCACAGACTTTAAATGTTTAGTTGTAAAATCTACTGCATGGAAAAGATAAAAGCGTTTTCTTATAGATGAAAAGGAAAAGCTCCTGGCAGATTGTTTTGTGACAAAACAGACATCCTGGTTTTTCCAGGCAGCAGACCAAGAGGTGATGCATCTTAACTTGAAGGTTATGTTGACTGCTGACAGTTATTAACTTCCTATTGAAGGTGGGAAAATCACAAAATGTCACTGGCAAAGAGAGTGGCTATTCTGAGAGCTTTATCCATTGATATTACTGGAAAGTTGAGTGGAAGGAAAAACAGTAGAGGAAAATGCAGGAAGTGGGGCTAAAAATGGCTCTAAGGAGATTATGTGATAGTTTATTTCCCTTAGTTTACATTAAAATGGCTCCTCCTCCTAAATCCAGTTTTTGTTGCTGTAATTTAGGCAGGTAAAAATTTGTACCAAAGTTTGGTATTTCCTGGCTAAAAACCCTAACCTGCTGGAAATGAACCAAAAGTGTTTTTTGAAATTTCCTTCAGAGATTGGGAATGCTTACGCAGTGCTGAGCAACCCAGCAAAGCGGTGGCAGTACGACCTGACAGGTGGCGAGGAGCCGAGCAGCCCCAGCCAATCACACGGAGGAGGGTTTGAGTTCCACCGGGGCTTCGAAGCCGACATCACGCCTGAAGACCTCTTCAACATGTTCTTCGGTGGCGGCTTCCCCTCATGTAAGGGAGACAAATGGAAAACCCACCAAATGGCATCATTACTTGTGAAGAACCAAACCTGTGTGATGCAGTTTTCCAGCAGGATGGTTGTGCTTCCTCTGGCGTCTGGTAGGAAGCTTATGCCTGCAGGTTTCTGACCACAGCTGTGATGTTCTGTCTGCAGCCAACAACCACACATTCACCAACGGCAGGAGCAGCTACAGCCACCACAACGATTACCGACAGGAGCGGACCGAGGAACGAGGAGACGTACGGAACCACTCCGCAGTCATTTATGTCCCACAGGTCGTCCTCCATGTAGTTGATGTGTCCTCTGTTGGTCCACAGGGAGGCTTTTCAATGTTCATCCAGCTGATGCCCATCGTGGTTCTGATCTTGGTGTCGATACTGAGCCAGATGATGGTGACCCCCCCACCCTATAGCCTCTACTCCAGGCCGTACGTAATCTACACATGCACAACATTTCTGGTGAAGGGCCTCACTGATCAGATTGCACAAAACTGAAACCAAACGGAGAAGGAAATAATGTCAAATGTTAGAACCGTAGTATTTTTGGTTACGCTGTGTACGAACTCTCTTAAAAAACTCATACTACTTTTGAAACTCAAGGCGTTTCAATACATCAACTAGAACAGTATCAAAATGTTTATTTACCACTGACATTTTTTATAATCTTGTCAGAATAACTGGGAAACTTTCTTTCTTTTCCACAGACAGAGTGGGCATGTTTGGTGTCAGTTTCCTTTTCTGTGTTGCATTCTTCTTATACTCAGAGTGATGGAGGGAACATTTGGATTTCTGTGGTATTTAGTGCCACTGACCTGAACGCTCACTGAGACCGATGTGCAGCATTTAAACTCTCAGCCCCTCCCTTGAAACCTGTCTGCCTCACGCTCAACTCTGATAAACTCTGCTCTGCCTCCTGTACTCTCTTGCTTCAGTCCTTTTCTTCACACTCAACGTTTCTTTGGCTGTATTTTGGCTGTGCTGTTTGCTTGCAATCCTTTTTCCTCCATGCTGGACGTGCCGTTTGTCATCTCATCATAGTTTCGGCCGATTTGTTTCAGTTTTGAATGTCTAAAAAGAAAACAAAAATGTACCTATGGTCATTTTCGGGTGAAAAATGTTGGCGCATCCCTCAAAGAAAAACAAAAAGAAACATTTTAGACCTGCTCCCTATCCCACTTCCTAAATATGATCCTTTCTTCCTTCTTTCCTTCCTTTCTCGATTTCTAACCTCCTCCCTTATTGCCCTTCCTTTCTTCCTGGTGTCCTTTCCTCTCCTTTCTTTCTCCCTCGTGTCTTTCCATTCTACTTTGTAACCTTGAACTCCCTCTAATCTCCCTTCTTTGCTGCCATTCATCGTCATTCCTTCAGTGTGATGTCAAGAACTACTGCTATTGTTTAGATGGGATATGATGACATCACACACCTGGGTTGCATGTAGTCATAGTCGAAGCTGCCATCCAGAGTGTCGCCCTTTCCTGCCCGTAGAATTCCTCCGTTAGCATAGCATGCTAGCACCGTTAGCTGGGAACATACTCCGTTTATGGTGAAACACTTCATTATCAGCATGGCCAATCAGTTACTGACAAACAGGATAGAAACTTTGCAAAAGACATTTTTCTTGCTAACAATATTATAAAGTTGACTAGACGTGTTCCTCTGTTTTTGTTCTGTATTTATCATTTACTATGATGTGACGCGAGGAAAGGCGGGGGTTGCAGCAGCGCTGTAAACGAGTTAAATCTAAGTCAATCTTATAATAAGAGCATTTTTTTTCTTGAATTGAGCAGGTAAGTAAGACAATGTGCCAATGGAATAAAAGAATTTACAAAAAGAAAAAATAACTGAAGTGTTTTAAGTGCATAATAACCTGTAATAATAACGGTCATAGATTCTCTGCCTATATGCTGTATTATACTAATTAACACCATGTCTTTCAGGTCCACGGGTCAGACTGTAAAGAGGCAGACTGAGAACCTACGTGTCGATTATTACGTCACCCGAGAATTTAAATCCGAGTTCAAGGGTTCAGCCCTGAAGCAAATAGAGAAGAACGTAGAAGAGGACTACGTAACTAATGTCAGGAATAACTGCTGGAAGGAGAAACAGACAAGTTAGTAGCCATTGTTCATGCTTTACTTTCTTCATTTTCTGTCTCTAACTCTGTTTCTCTGTGCTTGATTCCCACAGAAACAGACCTGCTTTATGCTGCGAAGGTCTATAGAGACGACCGCATGCGGAAGAAGGCGGACCTCATGACCATGGACAACTGCAAGGAGCTGGACAGACTAAATAACCTGTTCAGAGGCGGATGAGTTGAAGGGCTTGTAGAACATGTGAATAGATGTTTAAGTTTGTTTTTTAAACAGAGGCTTTACACTAGAAGTAAAGAACTATTTAAGTATTTAAGGCCTGTTTAAGGTTAAAAACGTCCTACACCTCGTATCCCATCCTGTGAACGGCTCTTCCTCTTCATTCCAAACCACTCGCAGGAATCGCCTTGCTGCATCCATATGAGCCACTCGGCACTGTTGAATATTCCAGACCTTTTTTTTTTTACTATATTTTCTTTGTTTTGCTGGTAATCAGAAGGACAAGAGACAACCGGATTGTAGAGATTAAGAAGCGGGAACATTGGATTCCTGTATCGTCTACGCATTAACACAGAATGGAAGAAAAAACCAGAGCAAGTTCATCAGGAGACGCTCTTCAGTGAGATCCACATCAGAGGAGCACGAGTTTCCTCTCACTCTATGGAGAAAAGGAAACCGTTTGGGTTTTTTTCACAGAATATAATTCAGGTTGAAAGTAAAACTCAGTTCACATCAACACATTGATCCATGCACAGCTGTTTTCATTTCTGAATGTTTAAAATTTAGCCACTAATTTAAGTAACTAGAAGAACTTTTCCCTGCTGGACTGATCATTTAAATAAAGTCGAACTGGTACTGTAGACTGGATTAGTGTTTCTCTGCATCAGATGAACTGTTTTAGATACAGCACTGCACATTCTGGAAACATTATACACCTTCTTAATGTTTTTCTTTAGCTTTCTAAGCTGAGTTTCTGGAATAAGAGCAGCAGGGATGTTTCTTACGCCACAGATTAGATTCTTCTTGGATACAATGGTCAATTACTAAGCCAAGCACATTTATAAATTTGTATAGAAAATAAAAACTTATATCCATCCCTCCTGAGAATTAGTCCATCACATAACAGCAGCTCAGTGCGTTTCTGTAGCCAAATATGATGATGACCTGAACTTCGAAATGAGCTTCAAAATACTTTCCAATTCAGACTCGGCCAAGGTCAAACTGATGACTTTGGCCGAGTCCCCCTACCCCCCATTCAGCTTGTTCAGTAAATTATTCATTATCGAGATGTTAACTGATTTGTACTCTTAAGTGTAATTATGAATTATTTATTTTTAAAGAAAAACATTTTAGATTATCATTGTACTTTTGAGGACCTGACTTTAGGCCTGGTTTAAGACATGCCACATTAACTACACTATCCATGCTGTCATGTATTGCTTAAACCAGAGGGAAAGCTGTTATGTTTACACTAGTACCAAAGGTTTGCATTAGACCTGACACTGGAGTTATATCAGATTTATTTTGTTTAATATCTTCAGGTAGTTGTAGGTTGTAAACCCCTCTAGTTTTACCAGGTTAAATCATCTCAGCACCCTTCCACCGCTAACATTTGTCTAGGGGTCACTAACAAAAAATCTTAAACCCCTGGCTAAGAATATTACATGAGATGATTTAAAGAACAGTTGTTCAGAAATATATGTAGAACGTACATTTAGTACCTGCTTTAACTTTTTTTTTTTCAGTCCTCTCTTTTTTTTTTTTTCTCTCTGACATTCAAATAACTTTTTTTTGACACTTACAAAAAAAAACACTCGTTGAAATTATCCTTCCACCAGGGGGCACTGTAGCACACTTTCAACAAGCAGTCTAATCTAAATCTTCTTGTTTTATTCTTACAGAAAGCTACAACAAAATGTTATTCCCATTAAAACATATTGATCTCATAAACCCACGCGTGATGTCAACGCACTTCTCCCTGATATTAGTTACATCCGTTATTTTGTTTCCATCTAATCAAATGTAAGTGCTGCGGAGTTTACGCCACTCTGAATTGTGGGTAATGTAGTTCACAGCGAGATCTGTTTTGAAACATTTTTTGGTGAATGACGAAACCTCTCCTTGTCGGTTTCAGAGTGTGGCATCATCGCTTGTTTTTGCAGGATCACGTGACACCGCTAAACCCGGAAGTGAAGCCAAGGCTAATAGAGGAGTTGTATCGTTGACATGTTTTGTGTTTGTTTTTAGCTAAGCTAGTAATGAGTAGACCTGAACACTGACATGACCCTAAGAGCGGGAGGTGAGGGAAGACTCCAGTTGAGATAATGGGTCGGAAAACGCTCCTCTGTGGCAGCTACGTTCAGGTTCTCCTGCTCGGTTTGTTCTGCTGCTGCTGCTGTGGACTTTTCCCGGATGTTTATGGCTGTAAACAAGAAGCAGAGACCCCGGACTGGAGGATGACTCTGAGAACCATCCGGAACGGGATTCATAAAATCGACACATATCTTAACGCAGCTCTGGACCTGTTCGGTGGAGATGATGGACTGTGTCGGTACAGATGCAGTGATGGTGGGTTTTCCTCCTGTCACTAACTAATACATGTTCGGACCTGTGTAGCAACAGGCCAAAAGGTCTGCTAACTTTTAATACCATGTTTTTTTAACACATAGGAAATTTAAACATCCATTTTACTTCTTCAAATTTGTTAAATGAAATAAATTCATTTGCTGTAAGAAAGTAAAAGATATACGCTATACGACGTTCCCTAACTGTTGATGTCCAGAATGACACTATGAGACAACCTAGAGGGAAAAGTGTCCCCAAACTGACAGATCATTAAAAGATGTTCACCTTTCCTTCTCTTTTCTCAGGATATAAACCGACCCCTCGTCCGGGCTACAAGCACCCACCGCCCAACGGATGTGGCTCCCCGCTGTTTGGATTTCAGGTAATCAGCTCCATTTAGAGATGAAGCCTCCAGAGAAACTTAAAATGCTAGGAAACAAACTAACAGCTTCCCCGTGCATCATTTATTTGTTTGTACAGCTTTAGTGAACACCACTTTTTTCTGTTTCAAAATCCCCATTGACTGTTCTGTCCATTCAGTTTGATCTGGGAATCCCTTCCATGACCAAATGCTGCAACCAGCACGACCGTTGCTATGACACCTGCGGCCGCCAGAAACACGACTGCGATGAGCAGTTCCAGGACTGTCTGGAGACCATCTGCAGGAATGTGCAAAGGACTCTGGGATTGGCCCAGACTGTCCAAGGTCGGTCTGAACGGCTCCTTTTCTGATCCCTTTCATAGAAACTGGCCTGATCTTGTAGTTATTTTCTCACTTGCTTCAATTTATAAATGAAACTAGTCCTGTGTTTGTTACGCTTGGTATCAAAAGCTAAGCCTCTATCAGGTTACCTGCTGCACCTTTTTTTCTCCTTGTATTTTAAAACATCTCTTGTAAAAAAGAAATCTGCTGTTTTGGTTGTATGATTTCATAAATAAGTGTTTTCAAAATTTCGTTCTAGATTTGATCAAATGTAAAGTCACAGATCAGTTCAATAGAAATCATAATTAGCAGGTCAGAGTTGAGAGAAAGCTGTGAATCTTTGTCAGCTTTTTAAAGCCTCATCTCTGCTGTTCATGCATTACTGGAAAGGTTTTTTGTTTGTTTGATTATTTTTAAATTAATTAAGACCTTTTGCATGTCCTCAAACTGCAGCTCAGGTCTGTTCGTCGTGTCTACATATCTTTATAGACATGAAGTGTTTACCTGCTGTAGAGGTACTCTGATTTATCCTCAACTACATCATTTACTTTATTCTTTTGCAGATGTAAGATTATAAAAAAGAGCCATTGCTTATTAGCCACATTTTTGATCATTTAAATATTAAATAGTCAGAATGTCTATTTAAAACAATAAATAAAATTAAAAAAAAACGATCCAAAAGAAGATGGACATAATTGAATGATTAAATTATTGCAGTACTCATACTGTCCACTAGAGGGAAGCAAAGATGTTATTTAAATGAGGTCAATCTATAATGAAACATACAGACACACACATAAGAAAAATAAGAGCTGTGCATTAAAGGCATATTTAAAACAATAGGAAAGCTACTGTTTCATTCGTTGTTGGAAATATTCTATTGAAATAACACACAAAAAACAAAGAGCTGTGAAAAAGATGACCCCAAGAAAAAATAACTAAGGTACAGATGTTTGGATATAATTCTCCTTTATGTAGATTTTTCCTGCTTAACATGATGTTTCTTTTCTTTGTGACATTAGATGCATTAAACGTTGTCCTCATGTTGACTGTCTGCTGTGTTTCTGCTGGTCTCTCTCCAGCGTGTGAGTCTGCTGTAACCCTCCTTTTTGATGCCGTCATGCACCTGGGCTGCAAGCCGTACCTGGACAGTCAGCGGGACGCCTGTGTGTGTCAGTATGAAGTGAAGAAGGAGCTGTGATAACGCCGCCGACACAGAGACTCTGAAATCTGGAGATAAACTTTTATTCAAATGTGTAGATTTTCTCAGGGATGGAGCTTTTTAGGCTAACTGTGCAATGCAAAGTGAATGTTAAAAAAAATCTTGTTTCTTGTTGGTGGTAACTAATATTTGTCCCTGTGCGATCCGCTATTTATATATATTGGCGAATACGGTTATCAGTGAAGGCCCTTTGATGGATTAAAAACTGGTTTGGATTTTATTCCTGCTTTGACCGGATGGCAAACATACGTCCTGTCAAAGGAAAATGTTCTGTTCAGAGTTCAAAGGTCAGCTTACAAGCAATAAAGCACACATCCACATTCTGAAACAAAGGGCGTTGTTTTTTTCTAGGAAATATTCATTTTCACTCAAGCTAATCTCCCAGCCTGCTAATCTCAGATGTTCTTGTTCCTGCAAGTCCCTGATCCTGACAGCATTCTGTTAGGTCTGGGTTCAAAGAGATGAAAAATTCAGAAAGGCGGAGCTAAAGGAGCCTTTTCAGAATAATAAACATAACTAGCAGATTAGCAGGAAAGAGACATGCCTCTTTGATTACTTAGGGCTGAATATAAGAGGAAATGTTTAAAAATAAATAAATAAAATCCTTTATAGATCAACTAAAAAGCTGGAGATGTAAACAGATGATAAAAAAATCTCTTGCTTTGGACAGAGAGATAAAGTTATATCAGGTATAAAAATGAAAGAAAAAAGCAATATTAAAAAAAATTACCATTTCATATTGTTTTGGTTATTTTACATGTTATTGTTTTTAATAAACAACCTCTGTTCTGGATCACTGTCTGTGTTAGTGAGCTTAATATATGACGTTGTTGAATCGTGCTCAGCACAGACCACATTTACCAGGGGGCCAGGGTGGGATTTGTGTGTTTTCATGGGGCCACAGAATAAAAGAAAAACAAAAAAACAGGGTAACAGTGCATCAGTTAATATATTAACCAAGGTTGCAGACCTGTGATCTCAAAGGTTCCAAAACATTTCAGCCTGTGACCCCAAAAATAACCAAACATCAGAGCCTCTAAAAGTACATAGAAAGTGAAGTAATTATGTTCATTTTGAAATAGATTTATTTAAAAATGGCATTAAAATAATTTCCAATTATTTAATGGGACACTTAACTATTCAATTGTATATTTTACAATTTATTGCTATATTTAATATTTGAACCATATATTGGGGCCATAAATGTTACATCCATTATTTCATGGTATATTTAGTTATATAATTAGACATTTACATTCATGTATTTTTTGATCATTTTCTTTCTGTCAGCTCATATAATAAGAAGTTGATTTAGTATTATGTTTTCAGTACAGTTGGCTGTTGGCTTCTGATCCAGAGCACGGTGATCAGACCGCACAAAAACCGCCCTTTCAGCCCTGCCAATAAACCCATAGTTTTGACTGAGCAAAGCAGCAGCACATTAAAGGCATCCACTTCCTGCTTCTGTGCCATTAAAGTTGTTCTGACACAGATTTAAAACGCCTTCATTTAATTCGCCGCTCGCTCACTTCGCTACGGTTTTTTACTTTTTCAACCAATCGTTTTCTCCGGTCATAACTTTTAGCCAATCAAATCGCGGAGGCGGGACTAAATACAAGCTATTTTGTGTATGTTTAAGGAAGTAATTTTCAGTCTCCCAGCAGGAGAGAAGAAGGAGAGCCAACATGTCGGGCAGCCGCGCAGGTAAAACCTCACCTTTAAGACACGTTCGTGTCTTCAGTTTATAACTAGCCAAAACTATTATGGTTTACAACATTTATAGCGCTAAAAATAACATTTGCATCCATTTAACTTCGAAGTGTTTTTACTGTCCCCGTTTACCAAGAGTCTGCTGTTGGAGAGATTCTTATTAAATAGTAATTAAACAACAACGACTGTTTGGCTTCATATATTGCTGATTTTGTTCTGAAAAGAACGTTCCTTTTTTTAGTTAGTTAATTAATATTGCTCGTTATAAAGGTTTAGGAATTTTCATTGAGATTGTTTGTTTGTTTCCTACATTTCAGCAGAAAAAGCCTCCACAGCCACAGACAGCGTGGGTGAGTTACCTGTTCAAACACTTCAGTTAAAGCGACCTCTTCCTAAAAAAATAGACATAAAAGTGAAACTAATCAGACAACGTTGTAAAAACTATGCAAATCAGCTTAAAATTGCCTTTTTGACTCTAGTCCAACATCATCAACGTTCATGGAGCAATTTATAGTTTATATATTAGCATATCTCACAAATACTGAAACATGTTAAAAGACTTTCGCTAGGGGTTGATATGGAGAATCATTTATCTGGTGTTTGCCAGACCGGATTGTAAAGAAAACTTGAAGCAAGATTTGCACTAGATGACGACGTGAAGCAACTTCACAGAAAAGCAAAAGAAATGCTGTCAAACCTGTGAACACAGTCTGCTGCAGGAAAACTGGTCCTCCTTTTATTCTGACATTAAATCAGAGCAAACTGCTCACAGCTGTTTGTGCTATCGCCCCATGTAGGTGGAAAACATCTTCAAAATGTAACACTAATATATTCTGCTCAGCAATCTGCCTGCAGCAGGACATGCAAAGACATGCATCCTTCAACCAGATCTCTGCTGTATCTTTTGATGTGATGGTGATATTAGGACACTGCCAAACAGTAAAACAACAACATTGTTCCAGAAGACAGTTTACACCGACTGGAGTTGAGTGACATGCATGAAGCTGAGTCACTGTTGTCCTACTCAGCAACAATATGCAATCATTTAAAGTGAGGCTCACCTCATTCTTAAAGCGTATTATTTTGACAAACGTCTCCAAAGTTGGCGGGATCAGGAGACCCTAAGGGGCAGAGCTAAGTGTTGGGGGTGTTGTCTAGGGGGGATGGTGACGGTAGATGTGATCTACCTGAATAAAACTATGCTGACTTTTAGGTAATAAAAAGCTCAACTGTAACGGTGGCAGATGTCAAAGTAAGAATATTATATGGTGAATTCTAGGAATGTAATTTAGCGATTTAAAAAAATCGATCTAAAGGTGATTGATGTTTTTGATTGAGTAATGATTAATTTATAAGTGTCCATTTATTGACAAAAAAGACCAGTTTTCTCTGGTTTCATTATGATGGGCTAAACATTTAAAAACATACTCCAAAGTAGAATGTCCCTTTTGGCGTTTTAATTTCCATCAAAATAACAACAGAAATGCTGTAATAAAGTATTTATATCAGTATATTAACATGTAGGATGACAAATACTGAAAGGTTTTAGTGTGTTTTGGGAAAGAATTGAATGTTATGTGGCTCTGCAGGTCATCTAGGACTGTAATTGGAGGTAAAGAGCTACTGAATGTGTATATTATGCAGAGATGACTGTAAACGATGTTTTCATGAATATCGGGTGATTTTATAAAACACACTTTTCAAAGGACGGAGGTGCTCCGTTTTGATCACTTTACATTTAGCAGGCGATAAACACAGACTTTGTCACTCTAGTCTTTTAGGAAGTGGTATCAAGGTGGGTTTACCTCCACACTGAAGGGAAGAGATAGTTGTTGTTCAGACGCACATCCCAGCTGCACAGCAGTAACAGTAAAGTCCTGCAAAAATTAACTCTGGACAAGAAAGCTTTTAAGGCCATAAAAATGATTAAAACCATTGAGAGAAAAATGGAGGAAGTTCAATGAGAAATCAAAAAAAAAGTTTACATTTTGGTTAAAAAAATAAATTGCATTTTAAAATTTTTCGCATAGTGTGATGAGTGTAGGTAGAGCCTGAACTGTACTAAACCGTAACGCCTGTAACCAACAGAAAAATTCAGCTGCAGTAACCTGGTTTCAATCTGTAGAGGGCGGCACTGAGAGCCAAATATTGCAGCCAATTTTTTTTTTTCGAAAATATTGACATTTGCATTTTGACATAAAAGAAGCACATATATATATAAATCCTGATTTATTTCCAAAAACAGTTGATTGGATTTGAAAGTCGCTCTTTAAACTCCAGGCAGTAGATTATTATAGATCCACAGTTTAAGGCTGTTTTCTGTCTGAACATTGCAGCTGAAATGGAGACGGATTGAACCAGGCAACTTTTTTCCTTTCAGATATTTTCCACTGTTGGTTAGCATGTGTGAAATGTAGCCTGGGTTTGCTGTCTTTAGCTGCCTGCTGTGGTCTCCTGCTGCTGTAGCTCAGCTGCTTCAGGTTTCCACATGTGATGCCTTTAGAGATGGCAGTTTCTTTTCCCATACAGTGTACCAACTATTTCCTCATTTGTTGCTGAAGCATTCTCTGTAAAGCTGACGGTGGCTGTGTGTGAACCTGCCTGTGGATCCAGTGTCTCTTGTGTATTCTGATCAGTACATCTGACACCAGTAACTATGCGGTGTCACTTTGATGTCCTTTGTTTCTCATTCTCCGTCTTGGTTTGGGCTCCTGCACCACACCCAGTCGGTGTCCCTAAAGCACTGAGTTACGAGGAAGTATTTGGCCCATTGTAGGTGAGAAAAGGAGAAAGTTTCAGCAAGAAAATTCAGATATTTGAGATAAATTTCACGTATTTTCAGGAAAAAAAGGGAAAATCTAAGAAGAAAAGTTTAACATTAACAGAAAAATCTCCCTCTTGTCCGTGTCTAACTAATGCTGTTATATTTTTAAGCACTTCCACATAAATGTTTAGTTTAATCTCCACACCCTTTACTGGATGAGTAACTTTGGGACTCAACCATCTAATATTATAAATAAAAGAAATGTTCTAAGATTTTAAATCGTTTTGTTAAGATTTAAGCTGTGAATTTCCAAGATGCGGTTTTGCATATTTGTAAGTCAAGCAGCGAGGAGATACTTCAACATGGCTGCATCAGTTAGCTGTTGTCACAAACACAATAAATAATGATTAACATTTATGACTCATCTCTGCTACAGTTTTTTATTTTTTTTTGAACTGGTAAATAATTACCTGGGAGAAGCTGTCCGCTTACAGGAAAAGGCCCCACAGGCGTCTCTTAGACTGCTGAATATCCACAAGCACATCTTGTAAATATAACATCAAAATTTTAGGCGACTTCTCACAGTTTTTTTGTTGGAGCTAATTTAAGCTCTAACATTTTTTAGTTCCCATAAATTTGACCTTTAATTGTGGACATTGCTGAGTTTTGGGGGCAGAGATTTACAACTTTTCAATAGAAATGATCATCAATTGATATTTTTGGGCCGATTCTTTAAACTGATGTTTTTTCTTCCTTTACTTACATGATAAAAATCACAGTTTTTAAAAAAATGTGAGAAAAAAATCTTGATTTAATCAAACAAAATAAAATGGATCGCAAATGGAGGGAAAGTGTTGAGTGTGTCCTCTGCACAATGTCAAGCCATGGCTGCTAAACGCACCAATGAATGCAAACCTATCAGATCTAAATCTGCTTTTCAAAACCAAGATCTTAGATTAATCTCTGGAAAACATGTTGAATTTATTAAATGAATGTTTTTTTGCAGAACTTTATTCCTCTGTTTCTTTCCTGCCTTTAGCGTGCTCCACACAGTCAGAGGTGAATGCGTTGAAGGTCATTTACCATCCCCGGCAGCTTCTTCTGGGATAAACCGTATTTTAACGCTCAGAGATCAACAATCTCTTCCTGCTCGGATCACCAGACTACAGATGTAGCTCTATAACACATAGATCTACTTTGCTGACTCTCACTGCTGTTAAAATGAAAGGAGAGTTTAAGTTATTTCTGGATAAACCTTTGATAAACTGATTGACTGGTTCCACCAATGAGAGTCTGAGCTCAGCAGGTAACAGATGAGGGTTAATATCAAAACTACTGAGGAGGAATAAGGCTGCCAGTCAGTGTAGAAAGAAAAGGAGGAGCAGGTAGGAAGCTGACAGGCTGGAGCATGAAGAGCCGCCATGACAGCGGTCTGCAACCTGTGGCTCTTTGGACCTTCACATTCTGCCTCGAAATATTACAGAATAATTCATGTCTTTGAATATGAATAGAATAGATACTGATGGTAGAGATGATGGGTTTCACACCCAAGCATTGGCTCATCCCTATTTGTGTTTTTAGTTGCATTTTTTTTGTCATTAGTTTGGAAACAATGAACTTTGTTGCACCGTTTTACACAAACATTAAACATCCCACAGAAGGAAAACATAATCCCTTCTTTTTTTGCAAAACATGTTTTTTTTTTAAGACAAAATAATAAAAAGCTATTTTTTAAAAATGAAAACCATTTTTTGTGTTGATATTTATCAACATTAATGTTGTCACTTATCCAGAAGCTTAAATCTGCGGCTCTAAGTAAGTTCAATTTTTCTGGACTGAGGGTGAAAATGGCTCTTTGGTTTGTAAAGGTTGCAGAGCCCAGAACAGCCGTCCAGTCAGTTAATGAAGCTGCATCTTTTAGTTTGCTATTTTAATTTAAAAGATCCTATTTTTATTTTTCATTTCACAGCGTCTACAGAGAGTTTAACAGAGACGGATTCGTTCTTCGGGAGGTAAACCCTTTCTGATTTAGTCCTTCTGTCAGATTATAGCTTCCGAGCTTAACTCTCACGGACTGATTTTCTCATGTGAAGCAGCTCTGTAGCTCTGGATCCAGCGGAGGAGTATAAAATGAGCAACAAACGCAGAGGCCTCGCCCTCATTTTCAACCAGGAGCGTTTCTTCTGGCGCCTGGGCCTGAACAACAGGAGCGGAACCAACGCTGACCGCTACAACCTGGAGAAGAGGTAGGATTTCCCTTTAGCCAGCTGTCAGGGCACATGCGGAGCAGCAGGAAGTCTTCTCATCCATCCATGTCTGCTTGTGTTTGCTCAGGCTGCTGGAGCTAAACTTTGAGGTCAGGAGTTATGACGACTATAAACAGGTGGATGTCCTGGAAAAAATCCATGAAGGTATTCGGGTCCAGGGTTCCTGGTTTAATAACAGTTTAACCCCTTTCCTTGGTATAAATGCAGAATATCTGATCGTAGTCATGCGATAAATAAGCAGCGATCTTCCTAATCTGAGAGGTAAATGAACAAACCTTCCCATGTGTCTGTTGTTCCTCCAGCTGCCGAGGGAGACCACTCAGACGCCGACTGCTTTCTGCTCGCCTTCCTGAGCCACGGTGAGGATGATCATGTTTACGCGTACGACGGCAAGATCAGCATCCAGCACATCACGTCCATGTTCAGAGGCGACAGGTGCCAGACCCTCGTAGGGAAACCCAAGATCTTCATCGTGCAGGTAGGTCCCAAAATTCGCAGTGAAATTCACAATTTTAGGAAGAAAATTAAAGATGTTTTCATTTGGGTGTTGAAAGGCGTGCCGCGGCGACCAGCACGACGTTCCTGTCACCCCCTGTGACGTGGTGGACAGCGAGGCGAAGGAGAACGAGACGGTGGTGGACGCCTGCGCCATCCGGACCCTTCCTGCCGGGGCTGATTTCCTCATGTGTTATTCTGTTGCTGAAGGTGAGATGTCCACCCCTGGAAACAAGGAGGACTTAATGCGAGTCCACATGTATGAGGAGCAGAACAGCAAAGGGTTCCTTTATTAAAGAGTGAAAATTAAATTAAGTATTTGGTAAAAAAAAAAAACACTGCTCTAGTATGGAGTGAAATTTGATGCAAGAAAAGAACACGTTTTGAAAAATGAAAAATCGAGGGAGAAAAAAAAATCAAGATTTTAATATAAAAAAAAAATGCTTTTTTTTTTCCAGATTTTATGTATTAATTTATATTTTTATGTCTAGATTTTATATTTCAAAATGTTATTTTTAAATTTCTCTGAAAAGAGTTTTACAAATTAAATTTTCTTGGAGTTTAAAGAAGCATTCCTATTGGTCAGCATAGATGTTAGAGCGTTTGTTCACTTTGAAAATATTTTGCTTTTAATTGATTTTACATTTTTTAATGTTGTGATTGAAACAGTTCAGGTCCCACATCGTTATGATGTCTCCTGCCATGTCGGTCTAAATAAATCTAATCTATTCTGAGGACAATAGGATTTGTAAAAAGAAAAAAAAAACATTTAAAAAAATGCAATTTAGAAAACTCAGTCTAAAAAACAGAAATTTACCAAAAAAAGATTAAAATTATAAAATACGTTTAAAAAATAAGTCATTAAAAAAAATGTGAAAAAGAAAATCTGAGAAAACAGCAAAGTTACTCACAAAGCTTTTTTATTTTATTATTTCATTTCTGGATTGCAATTACATTTTTTTAAGTTTCATTCACAAAATGTGTTCTTTGCAACAATAATGGAAGAAAATTCACTCCGTAAGGTGGAAAATAGAAAACCAATGAAATAGAAATAACGATGAATAACAGATGTTGGGTTCCTAACAGGTGTTTGCAGCGTTCCTGCTCAAAGGTTGTTATTTTCTAGTTACTTTTAATGTGAAAGCAGCAGATAGAAAATAAGACTTTGGTTGTTAGAAAACAATGAGCTTTTCCAGTGTTTGGTCAGTTTTGGTTTAAACCTGCTTGTTTTTCATTCAGTGAAGTGACCAGTTTCTCTATAAAGGATAAAACTGCCAGAAGTCTTTCTTTTTTCAGTTCAGTGTTATTGGCATGAAAACATGAAAATCGTCTCAGGTTTGCTGCATTTCTCGCCTTCTTCCCTCAGGTTTCTACTCCCACAGAGAGACCATCAACGGCTCGTGGTTCATCCAGGATCTGTGCGAGTTGCTCCGGAAGCACGGCGGCTCCCTGGAGTTCACGGAGCTGCTCACGCTGGTCAACAGAAAGGTGTCGATGAGGAGCGTCGGGAACAGCTACGACCGCAACGCTATCGGCAAGAAGCAGGTGCCGTGCTTTGCTTCCATGCTCACCAAGAAACTCTACTTCCGGCCGAAGAAGTGACGTCCAAACAAAAGATGATGCTGCTGGTTTTAGCTTTTCTGACTCATCGTTTGCTTCAGTCCACAAAGATCAGAACTAAGAACTTCTAAGACAATTTAAAAAGAATGAAACCTTCCACTCGTAAATCACGCTATCTGTAAACTATCGGGGAGTTTTTTGGGCTTAGTGCTTCATTTTTTCAGGGGGTAAAGATCTGCTGGGTTCAGGGGTTTTCTCTTCTCAGGACTACATTTTATCCCGTTATTGTTGCAAAGAACACGTTTTGTAAATGGAAATTTGAGATATATATAATCAATAACGTCTCATATTTTTTAAATATTAAGATTACTCTCAAAATCTTTCCCGTTTTTTCTCATTTTTTTTCCCTTCCACATTTTTTTCTCAAATGTTATGTTTTAATATATTTTTTTCTATTTTCAGATTTTATTTTTTCAAATTAGTCTTTTTTTGTTTTTTTGCTTCAAAAAAAACGCTCATTCTTTACACTCAATTTGACCAATAAAAATGTTGTTGCTAACGTCCACGCCGACCAATAGAAATGCTTCTTTGCTCCTCCCTCCAGAGGAAAGCCCGCCCCCAGAAGTAATCTGTAGAAGAAAACATACAATCTTTAAAAAGTAATAATAACAAAAGGAAATGATACATAAAAATGCAAAACTTTGAGAAAGACGTTATTCAAATTGATTGGCATATTTTTTAAATTTCCATTTACAAAAAGGGTTTTTTTTTGTTTGCAACCATATTCCCTCCATTATTTGCTTCTATGTCAGCAGCTAACTGTGCAGGCAGTCTGTCCACAAGCTGGGTCTTAAAGCTCATGCCTTAAAGAGAAAAAAGGGAAATCATGTGTTTGCTGTGGTTTGGTCCAACAGATACAAACAAGAAGTTAGAACCTCAGGAAGCCTCACAGAGGCGGTTTTTATTCCTTAAAGCTGTGCCAGAGACATGGCTGTTATTCACCCAGCCTGGATTTCTGTGTTCATGATCTGTAAAAAAAATAAAAATAATTATTTGTTCGGATTTCAATCATTTTCTTTTAAAACATCAATATTTTAAATCCATTTAAGTTCTTTACAACAATCAGACCAAAGGAAAGTTTGTTGTTGTTTTTCTTAAAATACCATATGGTGAGTTTTTCTGTTTCATTTGTTGCTAATTTCATTTAGATAAAGTCTGTTTCCCCAAACATAATCTGACTCATACGGCTCTGAGGACATCCCATAAAAGAAAGGTATTTGCATCTTCTTAGAAAAATAAAAACTTCTGCAAAAAAAAGTAATCTTAATCATTTCTTTTCCTAAAATAAGTCCATTTTTCACTGAATTAATTTAAGTGAGGCACTTTGCCAATGAAATAAGACAATTTATATTTAAAATTAAAAAAAAAACGCAGTCTGTTATTTCAAGTATATAATTGTTTTATTTTCAGGGTAAAAATACTCCTTCCATTGGAAAATCATCTTATTGTCCTACTTAAATTAATGCTAAACACACTAATTTTAAGAATTTTTTTCCACTTATTTCTAGATCATTTTCGTGATCAGTGTAACAGGACCGATCCAAACAATGACAAACATTTGCAGAGATGTTTGTCGTTGACCTTCCATCTATCCAGCACTGCTCCAGGCCTGTTAACATGTCTGCAGACTCCACACATCCTGGACACAAGCTGTCAGACTGATCAACCTAAGTCAGAGCCCGTTTATCTACACTGTACATTTTTGGAGTATCTCAACTTCGCTTTTTTTATCAAAACATTAAATATTTCAAATTTTTATTTCCTCATGACGGATTACAGAGAAATTTGACAGCAACCCATCAAACTTTTTTTTTTAACTCGTATCGAGGCTGAGCTGTAAGAAGACCATCATCTACTTGATTGTTTTCATATTTTAAACGTTGTTTTGCTGGAATCGCAGCATTAACACAGCCTTTATACCATCATCATTTTCTTTCACCCAAACAAATCATCCCGTCTGGCTGTCAGACATTTTATATTTTTAAATGTCATCACAGCTCCTCCTGCTGCTTCCTAATGTCCTCCAAGCTCTGGACGTCGTCTGTTTTGTCCTTTGGTTAAATGTTTCCGATGGTCAAACAGATTCTGCTCTGAAAATAATTGAAATCTTACTAGTTTTTTTTTTCTTAAAATAATTTTTTTTTCTTAAATTAAGCAAGTAAGTGAGACAGTTTGCCAGGTAAATAAGACAATTTACATTTAAACAGTCTCTTGTTTCAAGTACATAATATCTATTATCTTATTTTAAACGTGAAAATACTCAGATCATCTTTTTTACCTACTTAAATTAGAGGAAATACACACATTTAAGACATTTTTTTTGCATTCTGATCTTGTATAAATCCAACCTAAATAAAACAATAGGTAAGTTTTGATTTGTTTAGGGGTAAAAACTCCAAACTTAGGAACAAATGAGTGAAAACTTACAGTGATATTAAAGTCCCATCAGGACAGGACAGGAGATGAAAGAAGGAAAACCTCTTTGATATGGGATTTAAAGGACAGGTCCTGATGAAAAATAACACCAAGATTTTTTACTTTATTATCTGAGATTAATTTCATCCCATCCAGATGAAGTGATTGACTAATCA
>JAUZNJ010070293.1:0-25822 GCA_034780135.1 Jordanella pulchra
CATATATATATATATATATACATATACTGTACAATAACAACAATATGAATTTTTGTGCTAAGATATTTCTATTATTTGAGAAGATTAAAATATGCCAGTGGGTTACCCAGATCTAGTTAATGAGGCTTCAAATGCAGATATCGGTTTAAGTCAGTTCTACTTTAAGAACTATAACACTATTTTGCCATGTGTTATCAATAACCCTTTGACTGCCTTTGCCACTGCTTTTCATTCAGAGTAAAACACTATTTTAACATAAACCAGACTGTTATTTGCATTTTATGTTGACCATTAGCACAGCTAACTTAAAGAGATGTACTCACTCTGTTTTTCACCTGAAATTGTGGATCTTTACCTCAATCTCAGATCTTATAAGCCTTCCCAGATTTCCATATCAGAACCTTATGCTATTTAACCTTCCTGTTATCTGCTGGAAGTATCGCTCTCTAGCTGTTCTGAAACACCTCACTGAGAATAAGAATCGCGTTAACTCACATTCTTCTTTCTATTAGTTCTTCCTTGCTGATTGCCAGTAGTTCTACCTGCTAGAAAAATGTTTTTAGAGTGTGCTGATAGAAAAAAATGATCTAAAAGGACTCTTGGTTTTGCAAGTGTTCAGAGTTTGGAGTTTGGTTTTCAGAAAGTATGGTACAGCCTTGTGACATTTTAATAATGTAACGGGGCTCAGTTCAAAGACATTAAAGAAGGGTAAAGGAGCTGCTAACAATTTGCTTTTTACTAATATTCACAAGAAGCCTTTCTTTTGTTTTTATAAACTGGTTGTGCTGCATATGTTGATGGTGCTGTTGTCTGTTAAGTCAAGACTATCAAAGTTATGGAAAGGGAACCTCTGAAAAGGTTTATCTGCTCTTTAATGTTTAGGGCTGTACTGATCACTAAACTCATGTGAATAGTTCAAACATATTTCTGTCTTTTTCAGCTTTACGAGGCTCTCTTGACATCATGGTATCATATTTTAGAAATGAATTATTCTAATACAATCATATGTTCACAAAACATAAATCTGCTAAGCTTTATACCTGTATTAGCTTCTTATTCACATTAAGAAAGAGAAGGTGTGCGTTTCGTCCAGCAGAACCAATTTAAACACCATAGAAGACATTTTTCAGTTAATTCACCTCAGGGCTTTTCTTCTGCCTTCTCCTTTAAACAGAAGGTGTGCTTGTTCTCTAAAATACTTGTTCTGGTGACATTTGTTTATACTCTTGTACTTTTGGTGAACACCCACCAAGGTTAGAGATGTGAATTTAGACCAACTACGTTGTTTCTAATCTAAAACTAAAATAAACCCAAATCCTATCTCTTGAGGTGTTTTTCTTTCCACTAACTTTAAGCTTTCTACTTATCCTCCCCCACCTTTCTCTACAGATGAAGCTGTGGAACAAGTACAAGGTAACCAGCATCCCTTCTCTGGTGTTTCTGGACGCAGCTACAGGAAAGGTGGTTTGTCGAAATGGTCTCCTGGTGGTCAGAGACGACCCTAAAGGTGAGAACAAGCCTCTATATGTGCACAGTCCTCTCACAATGATTTCTTTTCAGCTCCCTAATTTAAAGCTTCAACCATAATTCAATTAAATGAATGGTTAAAATGAACCCTGACCTCTGAAACATTTAACCCTTAAAAACAATTCTTATGAAGCAAACAAACACATTGTGGGGTCAAAAGGACATTAGAAAACATACATTTCCCTTTCATGGTTTAATTACCCTCACATATTGGTGGGAAGCATTCTTCAGCTGCTCTGGGTTGTGGGAAACACCCACTCATTCTGGTTTTAGACGAGACTGTCTGGTGTCTTACAGTATCAAATAAACACTGTTTTGTTTGTGAAAGCAATAACGGCCATAAAAAAAAACAACTACATTAACCAGGTGAATAATTTTAAATGCAGCATTTATGGCAAATTTACTCATTAGTTCATGCAAGTATTTAACAAAACGACAATAAACTTATGTTTATTATTTGTACAACAAATGCTTTGTCTTTGAAATGGGAAGAACTTCCTTTTATTAAACCAATCATATAAACAAAGATTTTTGCTGAGAAAATATCAATGATAACCATTTAGAAACCTCAACTTTTCCAGGTAGACCTGTTGTTGGCCTCTGCTTCAGATGTGCTTCAACCCACCACACAGCCAAGCTGGTTTGATTATACCTCTAATGACTGTTGATGCTAATTCAACACATACCAAATGTCATATTTAAAGTGCTTTGCTGCCATTGAGGCCATGGTTGTGACAAATTTTGCTCAAATTTTAATAAAATGAATTAAAATAAAAAAAATAAAACTTACAATTGAAAATGTGCTGTGAAAAAATATACTAATAATATTGTTAAACATTTTTATCTAGTATATTAAGGCATACTCGCATATATCAAAGGTAATTGCTATAAATTTTGGCTTTGTATTTCTATATAGGTAGCCTTATTTACTCTCTGCAACACTTTTTTGATAGCAATAGGATAGTAGGGAGGAGGGAGTTAGGCGACCTTGTCTGCAACACACAAACAGAGGTAAAGATTAGAGGTTGAAGGTGTTAAAGTCTCATGGCAGCATAAAAAGCACATCCAAAGTGGACAAAAAGGTTTCAACTCCATTTAAGAAATGTAAAAGTAGGTTGAATTGTCTTTATAAGGTTGCCTTTGTAATATTCAAAAGAAAAAAAGCAACTATTCAAAAGTCTTAATACGTTTGGAGACTAAGTAAATTAGAGCACACAGATTCCTTTGTGGTAATTTAATACCCAGAAAATCATCAGCGCTTAAGAGTGTTTTTGTGCCTGAAGGTCAAATGTTTGTCTCTTAGTGCAGCTGGTATGACGGTTTCTCCAGTCACCGACCATAACATCTGCTGCAGAAACAGAGGATGCTGCAAAATGGCCGATTAAAATGATGGAAAACTGCTCTGGAAAATGTGATACAAATGATTTTCCCACTGGGTGCACAGCCATAGCTCCAGGGCGACATAAGACTTTAGAATACCTTGTCTGGCATGTTTTGTCTCCTCTTCTAATTATGCTTTAGCCCATGTGGCTTTTTTAAGGCGACAGGCTTTTTTTTTCTTCTCAATTTCTCCAACTGGCAGTTAATAAAACAAACTGAGGAAAGCGAAGTGGAATTACTGGACTGAAGAGAAAGTCAAATGTTTAAGCAGAATGATTCAAAATAACCTTAACCTCACTGGTTCTTTAAGTACAACACAAATAGTGATGTTGTAGTAAATGCCATTAACTACTATGGTTCTTCTTGTTTTGTTGTGTAATAGAAATAAGATGATGAGTGTTGTTGTTGTTTTTATTATTGACAATGTAGATTATTACTACCACCACTAATAATAAAAAAGTAAAACCAATTAAACCGCTGTACTCACATTCCTGGTTGGAATCTAGAGCAGTCTTGCTTTTCCTAAAATTTTCTCCTTGTTTGAGTTGATGCAACTATAATTGTGGTTCTCCGTGATTATTATGGTGTGTCCATTTCACAGCGGCTTGTCTGGAAAACCTATAATTCATTCACTTTGAAGTGGAGATGGTGAATTAACAAGAGCAGGCTTGCATTTCTCTTCCGTAACGTGACCGTGCTCTGCGGCAGAGGACATCAAAATCCTTCAAAATGCCTCGTCTCTGTGTCATGTTTGGTCTGTTTGGTGGGAAAAAGAAAACATGTCGTTGGAAATGAGAGACATGAATATGGAAGATGAAAAAAAAAATAGAGGATGCGAAAGCAGGAATACCTCCTTAAACTGCACATTTATGTAGAAAAGATTAATATAAAGTGATGAGCATTTTTCAGAGTGGAAATTTGAATCTGATATTTTCTAAATATTTTCATATATTTCCATATTTGAGAAACATATTGGTTTTCAATGTGCCAAATCAATTTCTCTCTTATAGCCACGGTTTGATGCAGAGAAGGTGCAGTAAAGAAGTTTGTGTGCTCACTGAAACTGGGGGGGTGGAGGAGGTTTCCAGGACCCTCTCTGCTTTTCACTTTTAGTGAAAGGCCAGCCTTGAGTGGCTGCAGACTAGCCGGCAGCGTAAAGATGGAGTGCACTTTTACAATCAGGACAACAATGAAAGGGAACTCCAGTGCAGCGCCAACGTGTCCTTCCTGCCTAATGAAGCACTAGACTACCACGCTCACATAAAGAGGCTATTATGATCAGCCATACAGGGTATTTTTTTTTTTTTTTTTTAATCATAACCCCCCTACCCCTTCGGCTCTACCAAATGCATCTCCAGAGCTGGGGGAGGACAATGAGAAACACGCTGAAAGGAAGTGAAAAGTGTGAAATGGAGCAAGAGGGAAGAATTACGAACAGCAGTAATTTGTTTGAGAAGATTGGCTTTTTGTGTTTATTATAACCTTTTCCACTGTTCAAGGTCTGCGTTTCAAAAAGCTGATTTTACAAAGAAATTAGTAATCCACTGGTTGGTGTCTGGAATCAGAGGATTTTCAACTCATCATGTTTGCCTGTTGCTCAGACTTTATTTGTTCATATTGTTTGTTTTTTCTTTTGGTCAGCAGGTAGAACGCAGGTAACCATCCAAGTTGATCACTGTGTGTATTAAGTTTAAATGTTTGTGTTTTAAAATTAGGTGAGGCCTACCAGGATTGATTTTAGCCTATTTCAATATGTTTTAGGAAGAAAAAAAAATCTCACATCCAGGTTTCAAGTTCAGAAATCTAAATTTAAACCTGGACTAGTAGTTTTTAGTTTCAATCTAGAAAACATTTATCTTAAACATTTCGATCTAGTTTTTGTTGTTGTTGCTTTTTCCAGGTGTTGATAAGCAGCTAAGAAATAATTATCATATCTGTTGTTTACTTATCTGTTCCAGTTTACAGTCATACCTTCTGCTCTATATTTACAAAAAGGGTAAATACAAGAAACTTTCATTCCTATTTATTCTGCAGCAGAGCTTCTAAATTAGTATAAAGTCTACTGAGTTAGGTAAAAAGTGATTATAGAAAATAAAAAGTTCATCAAGGTGTAAATGATGTTCAAATGATCTCAAAAAGGAAATAAATCCAGCTGTAGGAAGCTTGGACGACCAAAGCTGAAATAATCTTGTCTTTTACTTGTGCTTTAATCTTTTTTAATATTGCTTGACTGTAGTCATGAAGAACTAATGTTCTGTTCAATATATCGCCAAATAAATCCAAATCATTTCACTCAAAACTTTTTTGTCTTGAAGAATGAATAATTAGTCATGTGCAAAGCTTTAATCCTGGATTTACATGAAAGATTAGGATTTATAAATCTTAACAAAGTGGGACTTTTGCTATTTAACGAAACAAAGGGAAAAAAATGTGATCTTTTTATTTTGATGTTTTTATCAGCTTTTTATGAGTGACCATTGTCATTACAGTAGTGAGCATTGCCAGCTGTCTGTAGCATGATGCAGCAGACATTACTTCCTTCCTCTCTCCCTTCCTTCCTTCCGTCCTTCCATCCTTCTTTCTGTCCTTCCCTTTTTTCTCCCTTCCTTCCTTCTCTCCTTCCTTCCTTTCTCCCTTCCTTCCTTCCCTTAATTTTCCATCCTTTCTTCCATTCTTCCTTCTGTCCCCTCCCTCTCTCCCTTCCTTCCTTCCTTCCGTCCTTCCATCCTTCCGTCCTTCCTTCTGTCCTTCCCTTTCTTTCTTCCTTTCTTCCTTCCCTTTCCTACTTCCTTCCGTCCTTCCTTCCTTCCTTGCCTTCTTCCTTCCTTCCCTTAATTTTCCATCCTTTCTTCCATTCTTCCTTTCGTCCTTCCCTTTCTTTCTTCCTTTCTTCCTTCCTTCCACCAGTTATCCATCAGGGTCACGGGGGGCTGCTGCCTATTTCCACCAGTTTCAGAGTAAAACGGCTGCAAACAGGCAGAGTCTCCCTTTCAGCTCTACTATTAATCTATAGGTATCGATAAGGTGCTGCAGAGCCTATCCTTAGCCTCTATTATAGGCTCTGTTTGGATTATGCCAAATGTAAAACACAAAAGTATGTATTTGAAACATTTGCTTCACTAGATTCTTTCTGATTGCATTCAAAATATTGTTCAGTTTCTTGGATAATTATAAAATTTGACTTACAATAAAATAATTAATATATCAATTTATATATTTTTTTTTCAGAGCAGTTTCTCTACATGTGCAGTAAAAACTCTGAAGCACAGGTATATTTACAACTTAATTAAAACCAGTTTGTTTCTATTTTTTAATACAGAACTTTCTAACAGGTTTGTAGAATATATCATATGTTAATATGATATATCATATATCATATGTAAAAAGCTGTATAGGTTTTATTATTGATGCTGTAAAGAATTCTTAAGGACCCTCTCAAAATAATGACTGTATTTATAAGGAGTAGATGTGTCGTCACACTGTCACAACCAGCCTCTATGGTAAAGTGGAACTGTAATTTTTAGACACAGATGATGCAATCAATGTTTTTTTTATCATTTTAAGCAGCTTCAGTTTTTTATAAAAGTGAATCGTGTGGTTATTTTTAGAAATTGTGACCATAATGTTCTTTAAATTTAAAACTTCAATCTTACATCTAAGATTTCATGACACACAATATCAAACTGCCAAGCTTTCCTTTTTTAATCAGGTCTCCCTTTATGTTAAAGGTTATCCATTTGTGGGAAAAAATAAATAAACACGCCTCCTTTAGATATAATGTCCTTCTAAAATCTTTTAAATGGGCTCTTACTTTCTTTTGAACACAGCAGTGATGATTAAACTGCTAGTTTTGCACAATGAAGTGTTGCCATCGTAGCTCTTGTGTGTGATACATTCACTTCTCAGATTAAACACTGGATATTTGATTTTTCCTGTCCAGCTGATTCCTTCTACATTAAATTCACCCCATTTAATGAGATTTGGAATTTGCTGCAAGAGGATTACATTTAACTCAAGGACTCATGTCCAATTTATCAAGATAATTAAACTTATAGTAATATTTTTACTTAATATTTAATCATCAAACTATTAAACAATCTTAAGTAGTTTAAACATGATTTCCTACTGATTTTTTTTTTATTATTTTGCTGCCATCATATACTAACTATGCAAAGTTTTCTGTTACTAGTGGGAGTTTTTAAAGGCCCTGTTTGTTTTGGAATTTAAAACAGTTTATAAAATTGAATAGATAAGCAAACAAAAGTAAAATAAGTTCCTAAAGAGAAAGATGAGTGAGCTGACAGCAGAAGCTAATACAGCAGCCATTTGTGGCGTCTGTTGAAGAAAAACAAAGATTTGATCAGTTGCAACACTATGGTTTAATATTTAAACAAAGTATTTGAGAAAAAGACATTTTGAGGAGGTTTTCCACCTGGAATGAATCCAAGCGTTACAAGCTTTAAGTTACAAGTTCTTCTATTTGCTCCTCAAACATCCACAAGCATAAGAAAGCTTGACTCTCAGTTCCACTGTTAAACCTGTAGGTCTTAAAATGTGAATCTCTGCCCATGTTTCCTCTCCCGTACAGGACTAGAGTTCCCCTGGGGGCCAAAACCCTTTGCAGAGGTGGTGGCGGGGCCTCTGCTCAGGAACAACAGGCAGACAACAGACGGCAGCTCTTTGGAGGGACACTACGTGGGAGTGTATTTCTCAGCACATTGGGTGAGTGAGGAGAGAGGACAAAAGACAAGCCAGGTTTAACTTCCGAGACCTCTAAACTAAAAACTGTAGCGATAACAGATTGCGTTTGTCTGTTTACATTAGCAGCAGTCAGTGAGTCCTTTAATCACCTCTGGCTCTGTCACCACACCTCAGTGGCTCTAAGCTTTTGTCTTTTTGTGTTCTGGACCTGCTGATAGCTGCTAAGGGTCACGACTCAGTGATGATCCGTTACTGATGAGATGCAGCACTCGGCTCCTAGAGCCAGTCAGCACAACAGCTGCCAGAGCCGCAGCCTTAGATAGGCCTATCCGGAGCGGTGACGCCCCAGTGTGCTGGCTCGCATCCCGAACACATTACAAACTGGAACCGAGCTTAGTCACAAAAAGCCATCATGGCACAACAACACATTCCTACTTGGTAGTGGTGCAAAACTGTTATTAAAGTCATTTCATCAAACTAGACATGCCGACACCTGAGTATGGACTTTTTACTGTGTGTTTCTGCACAGAGAGAGAGATCTTCGTTATAGGATTTTACTTTTGTTTTGTTTTGTCCTTTTTTTTTTTAAGAGCTTCAGCAATTTTCCAATGTTGTCACCTAGCAACAAATTACTGAGTTGTGATTTTTGTGCTGCTGTCCATCCTTTTCTGTCTCTTTTTTTTCTTTTCTTCTTTGCCACTTTTAAATATTCACCTCTAATCCTTCCTCCTCATACAGCATAACTTTACAATAATCATTCCCTGAATAGTTTTGCATATAAATGTGTTCAGAAGGAGGCAGTGCAAATGAAGAGCAGAGCACGAGAACGGCTGAAATTTCAGGCTGGTCTGTTTTCCTTCCTGCGGTCGTGACACTCTTATGTCATCCTAATGCCAGCCGTACCACCGCTCCCACCCCCACTCCTGGTTAGACTGGGATCTCCAAACCCACACAGCAAAGCAAACAGTTTCCTGATCTGCTGTAATGCATCAGGATTAGCAGCTGGCCTGTGTTTTGAAGAATCTGGATACAAAACAAGAGAGAATTGCTGTTGGTGGGAAGGTGTTTGGTGATAAACTCGTGGGAGAGTCCTCCAGTAAGATGGAAAAGTAAAGACTTAGCTTTAAATGTTCTCCTGGTTTAAATAACTGTTAGGAATAAAAAAAAATGAAAAGCAAAAAATGATTATTTTGGTTTTACAGGAGTCAGACTTCCTTGTGGTTTTCACAACGGTTCTTATTTATAGTTTGCAGTTTTTTGGAAATTGTTTGAAATAAATGCACATTAGATGAAGTGTGTTTGTGATCAGCTGTTGAAAATGATGTGAGATCCAGGAGCCTTTTTAAACCTGCATGATTATTAGGTGAGCAACCAGTACTTGAACAACAAGAAAAGGAAAAAATGTTTAGATTTAGACAAAAGATGTAAAAAAATGGACCAAAAAAGTAAGAAAGATTCTGTTGGCTAGTTCATGCTCAATATATCAGCCAGATGGGGGAAATTAATACTTTTTTTCTATCTTTTATTGGCAAGTAATGAAACATGTTGAAACCTCATTTGTGATTTCGAAAATCTAAATTAAATGGTTTTCCACTAAACCAAATAAAAAAACAAAACATTTTGTTTGGCTCCAGTGAATCTATCATAAACCAACCCTTGTCCTTCTCTCAGTGTCCGCCATGCCGTAGTTTGACCCGGGTACTGGTGGAATCCTATCGGATCATCAAAGAGTCGGGTCACAAATTCGAGATTGTCTTCGTCAGCGCCGACAGGTGAGCTCCACTCGGTTTTCTGTTTGTCTGATTTATGTGTCTCTTTCTGCTCCCTTAAAGAAGTACAGCGCTAAAGAAAAGGGCTTGTTTTTTGGGGGGATTTTTCCTGTAATTCAGGTCAGAGGAGTCCTTCAAGCAGTACTTCAGTGAGATGCCATGGTTGGCGATTCCATATTCAGACGAGGCTCGGAGATCTCGACTCAACAGACTTTACGGGATCCAAGGTATTTTAATTACCAGTAGATGTTAAAGTTAGAAGTAAATGTTTTTCTCTCATTCAACTTATATTCTATAATAGTTCATACTAAACAGAAGCTTTATGACTATTTTCTTTTCTTTTTTTTGCTTACTTTTTTTATTGAATTGGTTTCTTGGTCTGGGTTGTAAGAATGGCGACAATAACAAATAAACTTGTTATCTTGGTCTTATGCTAGAAGGTGAAACCCTGTTACAGGATGGGACAGCTTATTGTGTGAAACAGACTTTGTCCTGAAGCCTGAGGAATGCAGGCTGGTTATTGAGTTAACTGTCTCTCCGGCTGCAGAAGTGAAGCGTCTCTCTGCTTCTCCCCTGATTCCCTCCTCTGTGCTGCAGCCAGCTCTAGCTCTGTACAGCAAGGAATGTCAGGAATGCCCACAGGACGAGTCCACAGCCCCCCCACCGTGCGATAAAACGTCTGCAGGCTGTGATCGCCTCCACTTCTGCAAAACCTCAGTCCACATGTGTAACTTAGTGACTCATCTGCCATTCGCCGCCTAATAGTGTCTGTTACTGATTAGTTTTCGCAAAGTAAGGTAAAGATGACAGTTTAAAGCCAACGTGTTTTTAGTAAAATGGAAACACTGGACCAAAAAATTTCCACACAACACATAAAATCTCAGTGGGAGAGGGGAAATGTCTGCTTGGCCAAGCGATAATCGACGGAAATGACCCACAGCTCCTACCCATTTCCCCCCCTCCCTCTCATGTCACTCTCTTTTCCTCTGTCCACCCATCCAGGTATTCCCACGCTGATTCTGCTTGACGCAGACGGTCACGTCATCACACGGCAGGGCCGCGTGGAGGTGCTGAATGACCCGGAGTGCCGGCTCTTCCCGTGGCACCCCCGACCCGTGCTGGAGCTGAGCGAAGCCAACGCTGCGCAGCTCCACGAGGGGCCTTGCCTCGTCCTGTTTGTGGGTAAGTAGCTGGCATGCAGGGGCTTTTCTGTGATAGACCTACACAGAGTAGAGCTATATTTTCCAAATACAAAATGTGATTGTGGGTAAACATTATAGGGACACACCCTGATGATCCTGCAGCTCTAATCACAGACAAAGGATGATTCTAGGAGTTATTGATGCATTTATTTTAACATCTGTTATAGTTTTTCTTTAACTTTTCAATTAACCAAAGTTTCTGTTGGCTGGTTGCAGAAAATTCCAATCGAAATATGAACAATTTTCAGGGTCTTTGAATAAGTGTTAAGAATAGAGAACACTGAATGTCAGACTTTGGAAAATTCTTCTAGAGTTGACAGTGTGGAAATCCTGTCGCCATTTTTGTTTGTTTTATTTTTTTAAACTAGAAAATGAACCAGATTTGATGACTTTATAAAACTGAGGAAAGAAGACGGATGCACGATGATGGCCATTGAAATTGGAGAGTCCCCTGGTGTCAAACAAAGCTGTAGAACAGGACAAGGACCACCTGTGCAGTTTTCTTTCATCTCCTGACTTTTTCAGCAGTCATCGATCCTCCTCTGTTGTTTCTACTTTCACTGATCAGTTTCTTTTCCCTCTTGCTGCCATGCTTTTTATTTTTTTTCGGGCTTGTAGATCATACTGTGGCTCTTTTTTCTTTTCTTTTTTTTAGATGCTGAAGAAGAAGGAGAACTGGAACCAGCCAGGGAACTGATTCAGCCAATAGCAGAGAAGCTCATGGCCAAGTATAAAGCCAAGGAGGAGGAGACGCCGTTGTTGTTCTTTGTTGCCGGAGAGGTGAGATGAAACGCACTGAGAAGGATGTTAAAATTAAGCTTTCTCTACAAGCTAAAAAATTCAAATCAAACAAAAGACACATGCGCACTTATAATACTGATTTCAGCAGGCTGTTTTGTTTCCAATTTCCAAAGATTTTAGATTTACTTTAACATAAAAAGCTCTTCGAGTACAAAAACAATTGATGTTATGTTAATGCTCATAATAAAAAGTGATGTAGCAACGGTGGATGTGTAGATTTCATCATTCAAAGAGCTTCTGCAGACTGGAAAAGATCATCTGTTGGGTAAAAGTAGTTCATGTTTTCAAATTCTTAAAGTAACATTGGGTTGATATGATGACCAGATCATCTATGGGCCCCACATCTCATTAAATGATGTTTCTGCCTTCATGAACAAAGGTTTTTCTGCTGCCTGTTCTTTAGATTTAATCTACAAGCTGTTTTGTTTTCATGCAGACAATCAGTCTGAAATAATTTGCAATCTTTGTTCTGTTTTTCACTTCACCCATCAGCGCTGCTATCCCTGCATAGAAGGTGTCTCCATAGCATGATGCTGCCACCACTGTGTTTCACAGTGGGGATGTTACGTTTATAGTCATGCGCAGCATTATATTTTAGTCTATCATTGCAATTAAAACTGTATACATGCGAAAGGGTCAAATAAATAAATAAATAATAATAAATAAAAATAGATATGGTTATAATAATATAACATATGTTATATTTTTTAACAAAAAAATGGATATGTGTTTTGAGAAAACGTTTTAGGAGAATTCACATTTTCATTTCATTTTAAAATGCTAGAAAGGTTTTAAATAACATAAAAAATACATCCCTCTGTACGAAAAAAGAAAAAAATGTTGAGTAACACATTATTATTAGCTTAGATCATAAATAATCAAAAATAATTTTATAGTCACCTTAGATGAATTTTCAATTATCATTTAGCTGGTACTACCAAATAGGTTTTTGTGTGTTGGGTCGATTATTTATCTTTATGTGAGTCATTATCCAAATCAGAAAAAGATATAAATAATACTCTTTAGAGTTTATTGTTTCTTAGAAAGGTTTAAGTATTCACTGTTAATGGCTGAAATTAGTCTTGTTTTTATTGTTTTAAAATACTTTGCAAAAGTTTAGGCCAGAGGTTGATAGACGTTGAACTTTTAAACCAAAACAATAATACAAGTATAACAAGCTCTCTCTCTTTTATATATTTGCAACATTCCTCTAATTTCATTAAAACAATAACAGACTTATTTAAAAGGGATCAGATTGCTGTTTGCTTCTCAGTGTTAAAAGTGAAACATGTTGAAACTTCATAGATTCACTAATTTTGTTTAATTGTATTTTTTTGGAGGGAAGTTTTGTTTATTTTTTTTATAATATTTAGTCAATTACTTAAACAAAAGAGGAGATGATGCTTTCCCAAACTGTTCTGGTTTTCTGTATGATATCAACAACATGAACCTTTAAATATTGTTTCGGTCATAAGCTCCTGTTAGTTGCATCCAACAGGTCCAGGATCCCTCCTGCTCTCCTACATCCTCTTTGCTCAGGGTGAACCTTAAAGATGGCAGAGCGCCTCTTTACCATTTTTGCTATGGATTTACTTTTCTTAATTAACTTAATTAATCAATCACCGTATTAGTAATTCTCCTCTTGTTGCTTTACTCAGACCGGCGCAGCATCAGTGATTTGTGGTCTCACTTACTAAAAAAGCCGGCTCAGGTTTTCACTGCACATGTGCTCACAGTCACCCCGTCTGCTCCGCTCCCATGTCAGGCCTCAAACCGACACCTCATCGATGCAACCATGCATAAGGAGGGACTTTGGGTTTTCTTGGACAGATAAAGGTGTTCCTCATTACATCCGTCCTCTGTGTGCCGGCGTTTTTATTTGACTTGACACAAAGAATCGTTGTTTCTCTGGAGCTCGCAGTGGTTCAGGAGCTTCTCCTGTTAAGCTGCAGTCTGCATGTGTGTGGGGCTTTGCAGGTTTATTTTCCCGGCTGTGGCTAAACTGGTGATAAAATCAGCAGGTTTGATTTCCAGATCGGGTTCTCAGTCGTATATCAGTCCTTGCTCCAGGCGTCGAGTGGAGCCATCAGGCTTTAAGCCCAGAGTCCTTCGCTCAGGCCTGGGTTTGTCCAGGTTTTCAGCAGGTTTGATGCCAAGCCAGCTGCTGGGTTTCTGTCTCAGAAACAAGGCTTTACACCGACGCTTCTTCAGGAAGAAATAAGGAAGGGAATGATTAGGAATATTTTGAAGTTTAAAAAGTAACGCCTCTCTTATCAGTGCACTAATTTAATATCATCTCTCTTTTTTTTTTTATTCTGAGATGGTCTTGATTAATAGTTACTGGGGTTTGCTCAACTACAAATGACTAAAAAAGCCACAAAGCTCTTTTTAAAAATGATCAAAAGCTAAGATGAGTCATAACTCAACCCTTTGGCTCTAGTGAACCTATTTAAACAGTAAGGTGGATAGTTTGCCCTTCCACTGTTTTTTTGCTCTCTGCTCTCTTCTTGCCACCATTGCTTTTAAACAAAGTGGGGAAAAAAAACACATTTTGGGTTCATACTCATGGTGCCCACAGGCTTCCATACACCTATCATGATATTGGCTGTCTGCCAGACTTTATTTAGAGGAGATTGCTTTAAACCTCGTCCTAACACTGGTCACTGGCTTGGTCAGACTGTTCCTGCTTTGCCTTTAACCCATTACTAGACCCACTACAGTCTTATTAAAAAAAAAAGCATCTGTTACAGATAGTCAAGAAAATTTGGTTAATTTAGAGAGCAGATCCCACAAACTCATGTCTGCCTCTTAAAGTCAAAAATGTATTTTCCTAACTAATGTGGGACCTTTAAAGGGGAAAATAGATTATGTGTATAACATTCTACATTTTATGGCATTGGTACAACAAAAAAATGATCAAGCAAACAAAGGGGTTCTTACTATAGATGAGGATTTTATATGATGTGCAGTTTTAGACTGGGGCCAGCAGGGGCCAGGGGCCCTGTAAAACTGGCCTCCTGTAAGAAGACATAATAATAGAAACAAAATTCTAATGACGATATGTGCTGCAACAGACTTGGTGACTGATTGCTTCCTTGGACCCATTTCATTTTTTTAGACGGCTCTGTTTTAATTGTGATTTTAAAATATTGGTGAAAGTTTCATTCATATAGAGATAGAATCACGGCTTTTATCTTCTTAGTGTTATTTTGAACCAGATTTTAAAAATAATCTAATTTGTTACAGCTAAATTTATCAGTTTTCTGTAATTCCTGATTTGACTAAAACTGATCTAAATTTAAAAATAAGTCAAACGATGATCTGATTTAAAATAATGTACATTGACCTAATATTCCAAAGAATAGCTTTATTTGCTATTAGATATTAACTAATAATCTGATTGACCTCTTTACCCATTGTAAGGGATTTTTAAGAATTATTTTAGCTAAAATAAAATATAAACTTTCAAGCCAAAAAAACCACAGATGTTCATCTGGAACAACATCAAATGTTAATCAACTTAAATAACCTGGAAATTTCAAACTACAAGAGGCTCTTTGGTTCTGTGGCTCTGTTAGGGAAATAGTTTATCACTTAAAATATACTATTTTTTGTTCCATGCTCTTCTGTGCCTCCATTAAAACAGGCTACCCCCCCCCCCCCCCCCCACTCATGTGCAGCTTTTCTTTATGATATAAATACTCTCTCTTTGCACATGCTACTAAACATGGATGCCATCATTGTTTTTAGTTTTATTTTCTTTCTCTAACTGTCAGCAGAGGTTTCATGAGGTGGCCATCATGTGTGTAACGCCACAGCTCGTCAGCGGTCAGAACAATCCAGCTGTGGCTTGGTGAACACATGCTGAGCCACATCACAGCTGTGAGTGCAGCCAGCAGCAGCAGAGAGGCCTTTTGTCTTTTTTATTTATAGTTTGAGCTGGGGGGGGGGCTAAAAAGGCCGCACCTCAAGAGAAGCAGTTTACACAGGCAGGATAGCCAAACAAAAGAAAGATGCATGACTTCCCATGGAGGCCAACAGTGACGTGGACATTAGATCTTCTTACGTCGAAGAAGCTGGAAGAGCTTCAGCCTGCAGAATGTGGTTTTCTTCGTGCTGCTCGCCTGTATGATCCCTCATCCATGCTTCATGTGGCTGCAAGAGGGCCTGAAAGGGAGTGGGTTTTATTTGTATTAGGAGGATATAGCCGTGCTTCACTGGGGAACAATGCTGTCTTCAGTGACGGCTTCCATCTGTGAGCATTAAGTGGTCGCCGTTCTGTGATTTGCAGTGCAATAAAACCAGCTCCATTCAGAGTAAGAAAGCCACACAGCAGCTCATCTGTTTCTAGTTTTACAAAGCAGAGGTCAGCAGCTTTATCCTGGCATACTTATCCTTTTTAGGTAGCGGCACGGTGAAGATACTCAACAAAAAGGGTCTGAGCTGATCGCTTGCTTTGATCTGTTTAGCTGCAATAGTTAAGGATTTTCTGATAAGGGGACAGAAACCAGTTGATGGCTCCAGTAAAGGTGAAAGAAGAGTTCAATACAGCAGCAGATTCATTTAAAGCCGCCTTACTGAGGAGAAAGTCAATAATAAACTCAGAATGGCTCATAAATTAGTAACCTCAGCTGTAACCTCACAGGGAGTGATTGAGGATCAGCTCTTTGTTGCAGTGCCACCTTCTGGCATCTTAATGTAACTTCAGAACCTAATCTTTACCATATGAAACTGATTTCTTTTTTTATCTCCAGGGTAAGTCAGGTCAAGAGGAGGGCATACCCATTCACTGTTAGATCCACAGTGTAGCTTAACTCTTTGTCAGGTCAGCAATAAGATCCATCTAAATGATGCGGTTTTATTACAGCTCCAGCTGTTTCACTAAAGTGAACTGTTTGACCTGGTAGGATGTTACATGGTGGGATCTCTGTGCAACATTGCAGAATGTTGAAGCTCTTCCAGCTACAACAAAAAAAAAAAGAATAGATTATTTTTCCTTTTTTTTCTGACCCCAGTAATGAATTATTAATTAATGGCTAATTAAAACGTTATTTAAAGCTGCTGCTTTATTTGGTGGGAATACAATCGCATCTCTAAGAGCTACAGTTGTTATTATTGACTTCCTAAGGGGAGAACTTTAACAATAGGACTCTTTGCTACCAACTGCAATCTAAATTTAAATATTTACTATTTTTCCTTATTTTTAGGGGGATTTTATGTCAAACAAATTAGCAGAGAATTTACTTCAGAGCTTGTTTCTCTTTTTTTTTCTTCCATCAACTTTTTTTTTTTTTATCTGATTCTCTTCCAACTTGGAGACTGACATTTTTTTTCTCTTCTTTGAAGCTCAGACTCTGACTGGACAGGTGCACCAGTTCCAATTTTCAGATCTAGATTGAACATGCTTTGATCCAAACTGTTGGATTATAGCTCCTTCAGGTTTTCCTTCAGCCCCAGCCTCTCTATTCCCACTGTGGTTTCACCCTGAGCAGATTTTCTTTTCCCTTTCTTAATAACAATGACGATAAAGTACAGATTTTTAAAGTAGACTATTAATAGTTATCCTGTCTTAAAAGCTTCTCCCAGCGAATATAGAACATTTCAAGGTAGATCAAGATGCTGCTGTTGAACTTCTTTATCCAAAGAGATCCACTTCGAATGCAAAACAGAGCGACTCTTTCTGATTATCACTTTTAAGTACATCTGTACTCTTGTCTGAATTCTCAAGTTACATTGTAGTTTAAGGCAGTCAAGTTCATGGACTAAAGGTTTCAATTTTGGACTCATAAATAAGTTAACACGTTTTTTCTTTATGTGCTCTGGGAGTCTGATTCACCTTTTTATAACATTTATACTCAGTTGGGGGGACTAGAAGGTACGAATTGTCTTACTGTATCGTCAGGCACTTCAGCTGCAAACAAGACTCCATTGTGTAAATAATTAAGGAAAAGAAATTAAATCAAAATGAAAAATGGAGCAAAACTTTAGGACTCCCTTAAAAACCCTTGATGTGAACTGAATAGGAAACATTGGCTTTTGAATGATGTCTTTAGTTTTATTATAAATCTTGAAGATTTAGTTGTTTTCATCTGATTTTCTACAACTTAACCTGTTGTTTAATTATTAGGTATTGAGTTGATTCACTGCATAGGAAGCAGGTTTTAGCTTCATATCCAAAGAGCCATTTTTCCCTAAATCTAGCGAAGTAAATTTAGAGCCGCAAAGCATCACATGACTTCTTGATAAAACACAATATATTATTTTTCGTAAATCTCCACCATAGAAAATCTGCTGCGATCTTCAGCTCACATGTGTTTTCAGCCTTTAAAAAACAGGCAAAACATAAAACGATTCATAAAGATGAAGCATTGATCAGATACTGTTTGATGCAAAACAATGATAATAAAACAATTCATTTACAAGCTACTTTAAAGTAAATTAGCTTTAAAACATATTTCTTCTTTAGATTTCTTTCTGTTGTGAAAATTCAGTGAAAATATTTGCATTAGTTTGTTTTTAAGATTGTTTTTAGCCACTACTAAGAGCCATTGTAGAGGATCCAGAGTCACATGCGGCCCTGATTTAGTAACTCATCTGTGTTTCTGTTGACAGTCTCAACGTCGTTGGTCATGAGATCAGCCTGCTGTCAAAGAGAAAAAGTCTGAAAAGCCTTAAACATTTTTATCCTCTGTGTCTGCATGTCAGGAATGCACCTGTTACACGATGTAACGTCACCTTCTCTTCCTCTGCAGGACGACATGAGCGACTCACTGCGGGATTACACCAACCTCCCGGAGGCCGCCCCTCTGCTCACCATCCTGGACATGTCTGCCCGTGCCAAGTACGTCCGAGACGTGGAGGAGATCACGCCGGCAGTCGTGGAGCAATTTGTTAACGAGTTCCTGGCCGAAAAGCTCAAACCGGAACCCATCTAGAGAGAGGCTTAGAGCAGGAAAACGGACATGCTTAAAAAGAAACGGACAGTCACCAACCCACGTCTTTCAGTCTGTCTGCGCTTTCATTCACTTCCCCTCCTGACTGTTAAACTAGAAAATATCTCCTTCTTACTGACATTTTAACACTTTAAAAGTTTTCCTCTTTCATGGAGTCCTCTCTTTCTCCCGTGGTGCCTTGTATAGTCCATACACTAATATATGAGGAGATTCTGTTGGTTTTTGTTTTTTTTTATACACTTAATGGCTTTTCTGATTTGTAGAGACAACCTGAGGATCACGCATTGGACCTACTTATTAAAGCTGATGCTTTGCTTTCTGTTTTCTCTGCAAGATATCTGTTGCTTTAGGTTTCTGAATGATGCTAAGAAAGAATAAAACGCAGCTGTGCAGAGATCCAGCTGTATAGCAGAAGGCTAGCTGGATGTAGCTGTAAACCTGCATGCACATTAAACAGCACGCAGCCTGCTAGTAACAGACTGCCAGCTGACTGCAACGTGTCACCAGGCGTTGGTGGTGGTTTCATCTCAAGGTCGTTTTGAGGATTTTCTGTGAAGGTCCCCCGAGAAGAAAGGAAAAAAAAAAAGGACAGGATGTTTCTGCAGCCTCCAAAAAGAGGCCTTTTTTGAGAAGCGTCAAATGTATAAACTTTTATTCTGTGTTACTTCAGTCGTGACTTCTCTAACACATTAAAAACTCACTGGCAAGCACAACGTTTTGTCCTAATTTTCTTTTTGTTAATTCTTGGAAGATATGATCCAGTTATTACTTCAAAGTTTTAAAGAAACTTCAATCTCGAAATGGTAAAAAGTACAAAGTCTTTAAATCTGAAGGTTTTACAAATGAAAACAATCAAATAAACCTGTTTTAGTTTATATGAACACAGCTACGCGGAAATAGCAGCGCAGGTGTATAGTAATTAAACAACTAAAAGAAAGCAGAAGGGAAAATGTTATGTAGCAAAAAAGCTCTGATAAGAAGTAAAACAAAGAGTTTTGCACTATTTGTTGGTCTGGACCACACAGGTTCCTGCTTCACAATGCATCAAATAAACGAAGACCAATGACTCAACAGACTCAGTGCTGTAATTAACCACATCAATCTGGAAAGTTAGGTGGAAGGAAAAAGGTGCCACCAGAACATATCCAAAAGCTGAACTGTTATACAAAGTCCTATTTTCAGATGGAAGACATTCTTTTTAGGTTTCATATAAAAGTCAACTTCTCACTCAAAGGATAAAACGGGGAGAGATCCTAATCATATAAGATCGAGTCAGAGATGGTTTTGGGAGGCATGAACTCTGATTTCTTTCTTCCATCATCTGGTTTAATGACAATATTACTTTAATTTACTGGACAGCAAACGGTCCTGATCCTAAAACTAAAGAATATCAATGTAGTATTTTGAACAGCAATATAAGACATCAGATGAGCTGAAGGTCCAGATCTAAATCCTACCAATAAAATGTTAAAATATAGATATACTGAATATTAACAATACAATAAAATATCAAGTCAAGATTACATCATATGATCAAATACTAAAATATATGAAAGAAAACATGTAAAACATTTTAAAATCCTACAACAGAGGGTAAGACATAAAGACATAAAATCTTGTGCCAGAAAATAAGAAATCTTTGATATTTGACAGAAAACTGGCAGTTTGATATTTTAAACAAGTAGATGGAGATTTTCAGCCTTTCTAGTTAAAGAACTATGAAAAAAAATCACAGCTGTTTATTTTAAAACCATTCGGTAAATCCGGTCATGTTTCACTTCAAATGCAAAAGTGCAAGTTTGCAAAAATATTGACTGCAAATATATTTAGCGACTTAAGTTTGCAAAATAAAGCAGGTGCTTCAGTTCAAGGAGTTGCTAATTAAACAAATCACTTCCCTGGCAGCAGGATTTTATTATGACATGATGGAAACGTTTTTACCTAAATTATGCTGAAAAAGGATAAATAAGAAAATAAATAAATTAGAAAAACTGCCAAGTTTAAAAGCTCTCGGTGATTTATTTACCTGTAATAATTAATTAAAATATGCAAAGGAAGCCCCTGCAAAGCATTGAGTGTTTCTACTTTCCAGTGCATGCACACACTTTTCAGAATAAAAAAATAAATAAAAAAAAATCCCCAAAGTATGATGTAGTAAATGATAGGAAATGAAATAAAAATCCATCCTCCTTGATGTTAGTAAAATCAACTTTGTATTTTTTGTTTCGGCACCAAAGAAATGAATTCATTTATTTAGGAGGTTATTCCCAATCGTAAAAAAGCCAAAGCTTGGCTCTTAACTACTAACGTTGTGTTAAAAGACAATATTTTTCACATTTTAGATTAAATTCATTCTTTTATTGCAGAACAGCACCAAACATTACACATTTAGTTCCACCTTGAACGATTATGAGAGCTTCCTCTCAGCTTTAGACTCCAGTCTCTTCTTCCCAGTTGTCTGCAGGAGCTTCAGCAGCTGCCTCCTGCCCTCGAACAAAAGGATACTGGCAGCCATGGCTGAATTCAAGCTGTCCACTCCTGGAACAACAGGAATAAAGAGTCTATAACCGTCTGTTTTCTCCGCTAACTGGACCGCCTCTGTACTCAGACCATACGTCTCTCCACCAATCACCACAGCAGTGGGACTCTGAGCCCAGTTCTCAAAGTACAGTTTGGTTTCCACTCTGGGGAGGGAAAAGTCCTCATCTTCCGACTCCGAATCTGAATCGTATTCCTCGTACTCCATGTTTTTCCTGTTAGACGATGAGCTGACCCAACCATAATCTCCAGGTTTGGAGAGCCTGTGAGTCCCATCGTCCTCTGTGTTTCCTCTTAGGTGATGACCAGAAGAACTGTCGGCCACATGCACGGCCACCGCCTTTGGGATATGGGTTTCAATCTCATCCCAGTCCAGGTTGTGGAAAATAGGGAGTCGAAAATGGGCACCCATGGCAGCACGGAGGACTTTAGGCTCCCAAGCATCAACGCAACCTGTTGATAAACAAATAAAACACTCAGATTTGTAATAATTATGGAAAATATTTAAAGTTTAAGATGTATCCCATTAGTCATCATAGAAAACCAAATATCCCTCCTTCTTTCTATAGTCTGTGGTATTTTATTACTAAGTTAAAGTGAGTCGATAGTCGCAATTTAAAAAAAAAAAAGACTTCAAAGTTAACGTATCCTTCCCATGTCAGCAGTTACCTTTGCTAAGAAGGACATCATGGCAGCCAGCTGCTGCTGCACATCGCAGCATGGTCCCCAGATTCCCAGGATCACGGACATTGTCACAAATCAGGGACAACGGCATCGACTGACCTCTTTGTAAATAATTCAGCCGTGAAGGATCGGGCCGGGAAAATATAGCTGCAAAGATAAAAGAAAATAATTCAACAAAATCTACATAAGAAACACTTGATTATCTGTACTTGATCACTAAAGATGTGATTTTACCGATCACTCCCTGTGGAGCCACAACATCAGACCAGATCTTAATGTCCTCAAACTTGACTTTCACAATGGTTGCCCCCCTCAGTCGGTCCAGTGGCAGCTCCCGGAGCCGATCCAGAGAGCTGAAGAAGACAGTCTGTGGGCGAGCGCCAGCTTCTAGGGCGTCACAAATCAAACGCCTGCCCTCCAGGAGGATTTTCCCCTGGTGCTCCCGAAACGTCCTGGATCGAGCAACGCTGACCAACCTCCTGCAGCACAGAAGTATGTAGATGAACAAATAAAGCCTCTTTATTTATCATCCTAATCTGTTAAGAAACACAAAATAGATCAATTATCGTGGACACAGCACTCCTGGTTGATCAAAATGCATAGAAATTTTTTTTTTATTCCATTTAGGTTTTCAGATTAGTTGTCAAAGTAACATCATTTGGCTTAGTGTGACTTTTATAGTAATTAACAAAGCAGCATAAATAATTAGGACTGATTTAGGAATAATTTAACAGAGACATTAGCAGACTGACTGTGTGAAATGAATTTGTTTTAAATGAATGATATCGAGCCTTTGAGGATGAATCTTAAAAACAGGTTAAAGCTGATACTAAATAGATGTATTTTTTTTTTCTTCATATTTTTGCTATTCTTTTTTATTTCAGATTTCTACATTACTTGCACATTAAAAGAATAACAGCTCAAACAACCTAAAAATATTGTCAAATTGTGTTACATTTGGGTTATTTATTTTACATTCATTTGAACATTTATTAAACTAATAGAATCTCTGATTCTGTTGAGGAAGCACGTTACATGTTGAGATTGAAAACACGTTACATGTTAATAAATATGCTTTAAGGCCTTTAATTATTGCCATTTTTTATCCCCATTGTATCCTAAAAATAGTTTTTCTGGGTATTGATATCAAGTTTTGAATGTTAGTATCTTAACAACCTTCAGAGGATATATTTCATTGTCTGATTAGTCATAAACATCAACACATAAACCAGCACTTAATACAAGAATAAAACACAAAGCGTATGTAGGGTTGACTTTAACGGAGTCTAGTTCATGGTGCGTTGAAAGTAAAATCAGTATTCACAGCATTATTCACAGCGCTAATCAGGGTTCAGATTTGGTACATTTAAACCATTCCTGCAAACTACTCTAGTTGGATTTCATGTTAAAAAAATCGAATTAAAAATTAAAAACATAAGAGTGGAGTTCAAATAGAGCTGTACAGTGATGTTAGTTGCAGATACGGAGGGCAGAAAACTAAAATAATTTACTTCACCTAAACATATCATCTTTTCGTTTTTATAAGAGGGTGAATCGCTAGCAAAATGAATGAAAGTCTGAATTTTTTACATTTTTTCTGTGGTATTTTATAAAATCTTGGTCCATCACATCTAATTCCAATAAAACACAACCAACTGCGTGTTTTTATCCAAATATATGTATATACAATTACTGAAATGTTCAATAAAATAACGCTTAAATGTCAGGATGGCATCTAGTGTACAATGTGAATAAACACCTTTTAAGGTATTTTTAAACATGATTTTGTGAAGAAATACACACAATGAGTACAACTTTCCGATCCTCGATTTACTCACGATAATCTCTTATCCCCAGGAAGAGCTTTTTCATAGCGTAGTCCTTCTACCTGATCCGTAGTGACACTAACGTGGGGATGCTTTGCGGTCTCACTCCTCTTATTAACAGGGTATGTCCTGTCAGGGGCGTTTCTCGGAGCTGCAGGACTGTTTCTTGTCACCTCCTGCTTCGCTGCATGGGGATCAGGCCGTGAAGGCAGCGGCTGTTTAGGAGCTTTAGCCGCGTGGTTCTCAGGGTTCAGCACCTTAACTGGTTTCCTCCTCAGGCCGCGAATAAAGCGCTTTGGGTCAACAATAATAACGCTCCTTGAAGAAAGAAAAACAGATTCCTCTATTGGAAACACACGTATCACGCTTCTTAAGAGCGCAGCCATTTTTATTACTTCTCTTCCCTATACAAACTTCACTAAGCAACAAAAAAGCTGCACGCTGCCACCTACCGCAAGTAACCTGCATGTGCACATCTAAAAGTCACATTTCCCAGTAAAGTACACGTTCATTTTTTATACAACATTGAATATTCTACTCTACATTAATCAGCTTTATTTGTTTGTTAAAGTTACAACAGATACATTGGTACATATACTACATGTTTAAAAATACCTTTAACCTTATCAACTGTGTTTTTGTCAACAAATGTTTTTAAAGTCTGATTTAACGTTTCATAAATCGGAACACTGATCATTTTTTAGGTCATTTACTTGTTTCCAGTGGATAATCTGGACTCCAAACATCCCACAGTTCATTACTAGTCCCTTTAAAAAAATGCTAAATAATAATAAAACTATAATCAGAATAAGCTTTATTTTCCAGTAATGTGTAAATATAAAAGGAGTTTGACTTTGGATTGCACTGTGTTCACGATAACACGATAATTAAAAAAAATCCGATACAGGCTAAAGAATAGAGAACACATATATACCTAATATATCCTACCAACTTTATTTATGAAGCACTTTATAAGCCCACAGGACCAAAGTGCTATACACAATCATGAAGTACAATCATAAAATAAATAACAAAAAAGCAAGCACTGCCATTATTAAAGTACAAACACGATAATTTAAAGTCAAACATCTCAGATCGAACCGAAAGCCAGAGAAAAAAAATGAGTCAAAAATATGGTCAATTTTTTTTGTACCTGTTAAAAGACGTGCAGCAGCATTTTGCACCAGCTGAAGACGGGAGATGTTTAAATCATCAACTCGTATATAAAGTGTATTAATGTAATCCAGCGTTGTGGTCACAAATGAACGGGTTACAGGTTCGAAACGCTGTCTAGAAATTATATGTTTGTTTTAGGTAGTTCATCTAAATTAAAAAAGGCGCTCTAATGTGAGCTCCCAGCATAAGACCAGCATCCATCTTGACCCCTAAATTTGTAAAACTGGCTTGACACACCGAGACAAGGAGCAAACATCGGTCAGGGAGTCTTCGGTGGATCTACCAGAAATCACTACATCTGTCTTATATTCATCAGGTTACAAAAAATGTAGGGTCATCAAATCTTCCAGACATAAAAACAGAGACTGAAGAGAGGTGGAGTCTTTAAAAGTAATAGACAGATCAAAGCAATGGATTAGTGGGGTAGGTGCAAAGGATGCAGTAGTGGATTATTAAATATTAAGTGAACTCGTGGTGACCAGTAAACAGGGGTCGATATTCTGGGTTATTGCAGACTTGTTCCCAATTAGTCAGGCGTTATAGCGAGAATTGCGCCCCAGCCGCGGGAGCGCGCATCGCTCTAAACTCTTACATATTGATGAGAAAACACACTGAAATATAACCGAAGAGGAAACTTTTTAAGATAGTCGTAACATTATCGCGTTACATGTGAGCCCTAAAACTGCGGGATTTATTTCATAGATTTATTGAAATAGTTACAGTTTTTACAGCTCTATTGAGACATTTGAGTCGAACGTTCTTCACTGAGTGAAATGAAATTATTCTCCGCAGATGCTTGAAATTCCCCAATTTTTCTTTTAACATCATGATAGCTTGAAGCATGACAAACCAGAGGCCCATTATATTGAACATTTTATATCATCCTTAAGCGTCTAGTCTAATAATGTAAGGGCAACATCTGTTTCCCCGTGTATTGTCCCGTTGACATGAAACTTGCAGATGCATTTTTCGGCAAAGCCTATTAATTGTCTGCCAATATTTGCATCCCTTGCTTATTTTCCACAAATATTATTCTATTTATACGAAACTGATACTAGTAGTTTAGAGGATAAGTGTAACTATTTAGAAAAGGTTATTTCACTTTTAACTCTTTATTTTTTCCTGTTAGCAGGGGATGCCTTTTTTGGCAAAGCAAGGTGTTAGCTTGCCGATATTTGCATACCCTGCAAATATCCCCAAATATGCAGTATTTGTAAGTGCAACCTCTAACTTTATGCTCTCTGTTTTTAATTTGTCATCATAGT
>JAUZNJ010070314.1:0-14490 GCA_034780135.1 Jordanella pulchra
TCTGTCTGTCTGTCTGTCTGTCTGTCTGTCTGTCTGTCTGTCTGTCTGTCTGTCTGTCTGTCTGTCTGTCTGTCACAATGAAATTTAATAATAATTTGATTAAGTCTTATTCACACCTATACATCACTTAAGAGAATTACTAAATGATTACATGGAAAAGTGTGGTTCATGTCAAAGGTTTCACTCTCTTAATAGGCATGTTACATCAAATAATGAAAAGTATGTACTTTCATTTCTTTTTCACAACAAATTTCCTAAATAGATTCTCAAGTTATATAAATCAAATTTAAACCAACCTTTCATGCAACTATTAAATGTCTGCTAAGCACAGATGTTTACTGCAAATGAAAGAATAGAAAATGTACTTTGATTTTTAAAGTAGTACTCAATAAAGCCTTTATGAGCACCTTTTTTAGAGGATAAAGACTTACAAAGTTTAAATATACTGTCACTATATACGACTATTACAAAACTATTACAAAAACTCAAGGCTTCCTTGGGTTTCTTTAGAACATCCTACACTTTAAGAAATTAAACAAAGTAATGCTTCAAAGCTTTTGCAAGTCACAGGTCAGGCTAATTATACCTTCTCAAAAAAATAAGTCTGACCCTGTACAACTCATACAATTGTGCATTGATTTTCTAAAGAAAGTGTGTTTAATAAATTTAGCTACAGGAGCAGGACCAGGTGGTCAATCATTGTCCCATTCTTAAAGCCCCTTGATGAGTGCTGACAAAGATCATAGAAATAATGTATCATTGTTCTGTCTAATTACAGCATGTCACGGACAAGAGCAGATTTGCATTTTAAACAAGCACTTGTTCTGATTGAGGAACAATTGTTATATATTTCACTGAATGTGCAAGCCATGCAGTGGGCAGCACACTCTTTCAAAAAAGATAGAAGAAACACTAATCAAAAAGCCTCCAAGTTATACTACAATCCATCAGCTATTTATTTTAAATAAATGTTTGTTTATTTTCATTTTTTTCACTGTTATGCATACTTAAGTTACCCCCCCCCCCCCACACACACCCACCCACCCACCAACGATTAATTTAATATCTCAGCCTTCTTCAAGGTTTTCTCACAACACCCCCGTCCCAGTTCAAGCAGAAATCCGAAAGGGTCTGGGGATAAAGGGAGAGGAAGTGGAACTAAAACAAGATGCAGGAATCAAATACCCTTTAACAGTTTCTGACTGCTTTTGCTCTATTTTCTTAGAGTGGATTTGAAGCAGGGTTGGGTTGCTTCCTGAATATCTTACAGCCTCCTCAGTGTCTTTATCTACAATTCCACTTATTTACAGATCACTGGTGGAACATCTGCTCCAACACTTGCCCCAAATCTAAGAAGTGATGTTTTGCAATATACCATTTAATTTTTAATGTTGAAATTCAGTTCTCCTTCAAAACAGAAGAACTTTCATAAAGAAAGTCCTTTTGATGACAACTAAACAACATCCAATAGCTTAGAAGCATACTGCAAACCAAGGGATAAACAAAACTGTAGCAAACAAACAACTGCAGTAATGGTAAACACAGCAAAAGTTGACAATATCACAGTAAGATTAAAGCAGCAGAACTATTTTATCTTAGTTATAAACAAGTTTGAATACATCTAATCAGTATGTGAAAGAAAGCAGAACATAAAACTTGCAAAACATAAAAAAGTTTGCATTTTAGTTTAGAGAAATGCTCTGCGAGGAAAGGTTTTGCTCCATCATTATCGAAATCAAACCATAACTGATTTAATTTGCTTTAACTTCTGCACATTCTATCAGAACCAACACACCTGCTTATCAAAGGGGTTAAGAGAGAGCCGTTTTGTCTACATTTTCTTATCTGCATCCTGTCATTGTTGTTAATTTTTTGTTTCTTTGTCCCACCAGGGAAGGAAAAGTTGCAATGCACCTGCTTTCGTTCATTTGTAATACACAGCTGGCCTAATGCCAATACTCCACACTTCAGCTTTTGCCAAATGCTAAGCATATTTGATTTGCAATACAACATAATACACCATCAGTTTAATTATTACTGAGTACTTAACATTATGAACCTTTCAATACAAAATAGCTGGAATGAAAAGAATGGTTCATATTCCTATCAGTTTGGGTATGGCTTTAAAGACAATGATCATTGGAAACAAATGCTGCCTTCTGTTTTTCATTCACATATTCTGCTTTTTATTCTCTTTTTCAGGTTTTTGCTAAACCAGAGCACATAGCAAGAAGCAATTAATAGTCTAACTGATAGTGGATAAAAAGCTTGCATGAATTTGAAATAAAAGCTTGCTGGATGTGAGTAATCTAAATAATACGTCAATTAGAGAATGCAAATAGAGGCTTTTATTCTTATAACATAATTTCATGTTTTATATAGTGTATGGGAAAGGCAAAGGATTACATGAGAATATACTTTTGCAAAATGTAATTGAAAAGTTTTGTTTTTACTGTACTACACAAAGATTACTCTTACTAGTGTGTAGCAGTGTCAGGAAAATAGGCTTGTTTTTGGTTCTGTGTTCTACTTGGTACCAGTTCTGTAGATTCTCCATTAGAGGCTTTCCTGTTGCTGGCTGTTGGGTTGGGCATACCACTCTTGCGATACCTCCTCGCAGGTGCCACATATTTATTACAATCAGTCTCATTCAGTCGACAGCATATGAGGAGCAGAAAAACCACTCTCTGCCAGTGTTAGCTGTCACCACTAGTGTCAAGCCTCTTCCCAAGTTTTCACAGTATTTTCCTGAGTATTCATCTGAACCAGCCTGAGCTTCTCACAGGATAATTTAGTAACTTTTAACATTAATTAACAATTAATTATTTTGCAATAAAATCTCAATATAATAAAGCACAATTTCACATTACATTAAACTAGAGTGAGACACTTTTTTTCTCATCTACCACTCCATCTCTGTGTCTATTGTATAGGATTTAGAGTTTTATATACAAGCTGAATCCTATGACAGTCATAATTGTCTACTTAGTAAAGTAAAGCTGTTGTGCTATCATCTAGCGCGGACATCTATTCCCAGAATATTATTAGCAAAACAGGGCAAAAAACAAAATCCCCCCAAAAAGAGTAAGACATAAAATTTCTCCCTCCATCAATGGCAGTAATACACTTAAATTGTGTTTAGCACCACACTGAAGGGAAGAGAGAATTGCAGCTAGCAAACTGATCTATGCATGATAGTAGAAGAGAGAACATTTTGAAGCAATGGTAACAGTGAAGTGCTACAACAATGGACTCTGGACAAGCAGGCTTTTAAAGTTCTTGAAGAAATGGAAACCCTGGATTGAAACATCTCGCCAGCACTATCTGTTCACCCAGCACCATGCGGTTCTCAACACCCTCCGGTTTTCAACAACACCTCAGAACAAACATAACAAGATTCGTTTACAAGACACTCTGTTGTTACAACCCCATTGAGTTCTCACCTTCTCCCCTCACAGATCATTATTCTCCATCCTGTAAACATCTCATTCTTCTCCCTTTCTCCATTCCCTGTATCCATAACACTTAGCAGTCTCTCTGTTTCGGGGGTCCCAGTTTCCTCTTGTAACTGTTTCTGTCCAGATCTAATTTTGTATTGCACACTATTCATTCTCAATAGCTGTGTCCAAACATCTGCCCTGACCCCTGAAACCCCTGTTTTATTCAACTTTGAACCAATCTTACTGTACTCTGACAATCAATCACTGTACTTGTACAACTTCTGGGCACAGCTTGGTTTATTCAAACCTTAAGTAAAATCGCTTGTATTGGGAATGCATTCCAGATACTATGGTACCAAAAGCAGCAAATGGAGATGTGAGGTGAGAGCACCATATTCAAGAAGGGGCATTTTGGTTACTTGAGTCTACTCAATAATAATAAAGTTTCTAAAATGTCTAGTGAGATGATAGCATAAGAATAAAGTGTGTTTTTTGTGAACAAGATGAAAGATGGTCTGCTGTTTGTGCTGACCAACTGATGAGACAGGTTTTTTTCTTCTCTATAAGCTCAATTCTGACACAATCCATTGCAAACGCGTGATGTTCTTTGGCCCGGTCTAAAAATCTCTGTGTAAAAGCAGAGCTTCATACAAAACAGGTATAGCAAAGGTGTTGGTATTTTCTTACATTCGCTGATCCCTAAACCAGACGAGAAGTGTGGAACAGAAGTTAATTCTAATTTTATGAAGAAAGAAAAACCCAGTGCTTCCAGTGCAGAGAGAGAAACACCCACTCGGAGTAATCACAGTAAGCCTTCAGTCACGTTCCACAGACCATTATAAACACACAGGCTGACATAATGATTTGTAACAGATGCTGAGTGGCTCTATTTTCTCAATGAATATACTCTAACATTTGTTCCTCCCCTTTGGCTGTGTGTGATGTCATTGTGAGCTACCTCATGTTTGCTTTACGCTCCTAATTACTCCTGTTGTGGGTTGGGGTTGGCCTGTTAGGAAAAATACTCCTTTTCCATCAATCTCCATTTCAGTGTGTCCATTTTCTAGAGTAAAACAGTATTAGGACAGCCCTAAACAAAAAAAATTCACAAATGACTTGTCATTAGTTGTCATACTGACACCATATGGAAATGGTTAGCTTCAGGACTGTTTTTTAGTCCTCATGTTTTGGTCCTTCACAAAGGTAAAGAATAAGCTACTGGCCTAGTATTGACAGTGTAACAGCATGTTTCAAAAACCCAGGTCTTTGTACTTTTTATGATTAAATGATCAATACACCGAACAGAAGAAATGGTACCACAAAAGTAGGGATATGTAAACTTTTGTTTTACACTCTCTGTCTTTGGAAGAAAAACTTCAAATGGAGAATACATCAAACAGAGAGCCAGAACACTTTGATCTTACTCTGAATGCAATGAAGTTACATTGCATTAATAATTTAAAAACTGGACTTGAAAATAGAATACCATAGAGAAACTGGTATAGTCAAGAAAAGACCAGTGTATTAAAAAGACTATTATAAAAGAAGGCAACCTTCAATAAAACGTTTATATCTCAGGATGATCTACAAGAGATTTTCTTTGTGGCATTTGAGGTTAGCGAATTAATCACAACTTGATTGACGGATCAAACCTGCATTATTACATAATGTGCCATTAGTTTTGACTGGCCAATAACTTGAAATCAGACTGCATTTTTAAATTGAAGTATAATAAAATCCTGAAGTGGACAAAAAGTAGAAAAGACTGACATTTAGAAGCCATAGAATCAACAATATCCCTACCCCTGCTGTTTACAACAGGCATCACTATGTGCTGACAAATGACCCTGGCAGGCCAGACAGCATAATTTACCACAGATTAAAAAGCAGGGCTCTTAACACAGAGCCAAAGTTCATATCGTTAACACATTTCATCTTGGTGGGTATATTGCATATATTATTATGTTACATGGATGATGTGATCCTGCTGCACTTACCAAAAAATTGCTCTTTTCTCTAAAACCAACGAAAATACTATTGCAACAATAGCAATCAAAATACCTAATAATAATCTGAGAATGTTTTTAATAATCTAAACCACTGTAATGTATTTTTGTCGATCACCGCAAAACTAATGAACAAAAAACAAACAAAAAAAAGAACAAATGCAATGTAAACGGCTGTTCCACAAGATTTTTCCTGTAGTTTGCAATTATTTGGACCAACCTGACAGGCCCTGTGTAACTGATACAGCTTTACTACTGACTGAAAAACCCGTTTTAACCTGGGAACAATGAGCTTTTCCTGTCAGTTGGAAGGAGCTCACTAACCCGTTTAAAACTGTCAAGCGACTCGGTAAGTCACCCGGGTTATAATCGTCTTCAACGAATCGACTTCAATCGGCATTCAGTGGGAACAACAAAGCCGGGTCAACCAGCTAATTTACATGATAGTACTGAGAACAACATATGGATTTCAACACACTGCACCGTTGACATCTGATCTAACAAGCTGAAACAACTCTATTCACATTCTGGTGAGATAGATTCAGACAGGTAAAAGAGCAAAACAATAAAGCAATTTACTAATTCCTGGCTTCCTTACATGTTGCTCTCCATTGTTTAATTTCTGGGTTTCTGTCACACTGGTGACAGCATCACTGCTTATCCAGCATGATGATGTCTCCAGCCAGTAGTGACAGGGGCACAGAGGTTATGCAGCTTGTAAGCAGGGGTCAGAATCAGCTTGTTCGATCTGAAAAACCTGGGTTAACTTGCTAATTTCAGTGGGAGAGAGGCTTGAGTCAGTTTTGTAGGTCCCTGTTGCTCACACACCTTGTTATTTCTGGATAAATGTTCTGTAGGAATAAGATACAGACAGGGCCTCTACGAAACATTTATTTGTTAAATTTGAGTTACTTGGGTTGTTGCTAAGGTGTGGGGGTAGTGCACCTGACACATATACCAGCTGTTTTTGGTTCGAGTCCCCTGCCCTGCTGATCTTTGCGGAATGTCTCTCCCCTCCCTTGTAATGCACTCTCCCGTCTACATGCTTTCAAAAATAACAAAATAAAGGCCACTAAAGCCTGAAAAATAATCTTTAAAAAAAAAGTAACTTCTTGAATTATTGGTTGTTATGCTTAGACACATTGTCCATTTAGACGACACATTTGTGAATCTTGGCTGAGGTTTTGAGATACTACTTTAATATATCTACATAATCTTTTTTCGTCATGATGCCAAATACCTTTTGAAGTACAGCTGTCCCTGCAGACATAATGCTGCCACCCTTGTATCTCGCAGTGAGATTTACAAACCTCCCTTTTTTCCCCTCTGAATTAACCAGGCCAAACATTTTAGTTTTACTTCAATCAGGCCGCACAATATGTCTTCAAGTTAATTAAAATTAAGTAATATTCTTTCCTTTTCTCTAACATTAAGAAAATAATTTGTTCTGACCTGTGATAAGAAAAAACATTTTGTATTTGAATACTGTATTTGGTTTGAAATACAGATAATTCATTGGGATTTCATAATTTTTTTCATATCTTGTCCTCTGATTACATTTTTCCTTGAAATATGTACTATTATAAAAAAAATAAGAACACTGTCCTGTGCATACCTGCTGGTGTGACAGGCAGAACATGCAGATAAACGGTACCAAATTTACAGATACAACTGTTTACATATTTGCAAATGATTAAGTTTGGAGGTGGGTCTATATTTGGGGAGGGGATCTTTTCCATTAGGGGCTGATTAAATAATGATAAGCTTGTGAATATTTACTGTGATATTACCGTGAGTGCGGAGTGTGACCCACTTTAGACTTTCACATCTGAAAAGGATAAACCCTTTGATAATTCTTTGACTGCAGACACTATTTGACAGTCAATTTGGGGTAATAAAATATGCTTCTTCTCTGTTTCCCCCCTTCCTGTTTTAGTTCTTTGGAGATGCACTTGTGTTTGGGCCATGCCATGTTCGGTCCAAGGTAAATTTGACTGAATGATGTGTCACATAATCTCTTGGACATATCTATTCCAAGAGAGGATATGGGGACCTTATGAAACATTTATCTGGGAAGAGTAGCACAGAGATGGCAGTGAGATGGACTGACAGCAAAAAATGAGGGAGACTCCAGGAGAATAACAAATAAAGTGTTTGTATGAGCATAAAAAATACATTTATGTCTTCCAGTCATCCTCTTTACCTATATTCAATTCTAAAAACCCTGCTTTTGTTTAGAAAGATAAATCTTACAGACAAACACTGACAGGGGTTACAAAGATACACCTACTGCAGAGTTTAGAATATGTTGCATTAGCTCAGGGCAATTTAGTAACTACCAAAACCCTTATAGGCTGAGCTCTGACACAAAGCTCATATTCCAACTCCTACTTCCAATGGTAAAACTCTGCTCCGTCACTGAACCACAGTTACATCACTTGCTATATCACATTCTAAAGTCCACTATCTGTTTATACCATAGTTAAAGGTTTCGTGCATTTGACTGTTTACTAGTAATGCAAGTTCAAAAGGTCCCTTGTCTTAAGTAAGAAACAGTTAAACAATTTGAAGTGCTATCCATGAAACCAGACTCTACTCAGAAATGTGTCCTGCAGACCTTGGAAGAAATATCTGAACATGTAAGGTTGCAGAATCTGTATACGTATCTGTAGTATCTGTGCCCCAATAAGCTGCCAAAAGTTAATGATTTATTGGCTGTATTATTTTTATCTTTTTCCCTAATTTGATTATGGAAGAAAAATGAACTATGTTAAACTGAAGGAGTGAATTGTAAAGACGCAGTCTTGCTAAACATGTAATCAGTTATCTCTTTGTAAAAAAAAGGAGATGGTCAATTTTTCATATCCATCTGCAAATACATGTACATAATGATTACATCTCTTGTAAGACATATGCCTGTTATTATTTATTTAATTCATTTATTGGTTTTATGGAAGATTTCAGTATCTACCTTTCCAAAGAAAAATTCAAGTATTACATTTCCTGTTGTTTTTAAGGGGGTTGCTGTGGACATAGCACCTACACCAACAAGCTGCGCCGACATTACCCGTACTACTTAACCAACTGTCCTTGTCAGGGATAGAAAAAGATTTAAGATTTCACAAAATCTGCTTCATTTGTCCTTTGAAGGTCTGTTTTGGTTTCTTCTTCATCTTTTGAATAGAACCTACTTAGGCCTGGTGAAAACATGCAAACAGCACAAAGAAACTCCAGAACAGATTTGAACCAGTGACCTCTTTACTTTGAGCTGTGCTAATTATTATGTTTTATCTTAAGTTGACTTTTGTAAGTACTTGTTCAGTGAGGGTTCCTTGAAATAGCTGTTGATGGGCATAGAAACATTGGGAAGCTTCTCTATTGGGGTTGTGCTTGGCTGGCCTTTTGTGGAGCTTTTGAGTTTGTATACATCAGAGCCTGGTGGAATCTTTGTACACTGACCTCTCTCAAAAGAGAAAAAAAGAGACAAGGCCAGACTGACATCTTGTCATGAAGTTACCAAAAGAGGGGGGGGCGTTGTAGATACAGTATCTATTACTATGAAACAAATGCCCAACAGTTAATGGACATGAATGAAAGTTCAAACTGGTTCTATGTGGCAAAGGTCTGGTTTCATTATTCAAGACAAGTAAAGCAGTTCACACAATGAAACATCAGGCAAACAAAGACAATATACTTGGTTTTGGTTTCCTTGTGTTAATTTGTGCTTTTCTGCCCGTAGATTAAGGTCATTATCCTGGTGAATAAAAAATATCTGAACTAATTTACTTTAGATAAATTGTCTAAGTGCTGTCAAACACTTAGAAAATTAGACATGCTCATGATAGTTATATAATGTTCGTAAATTTACTGCACAGCCGACCCCCATACACAATACTCAGAGACAGGAAGTTCTCTGCAGCGTCTGCACAGTATGTTCGTAATGTTGCAGTCACAGCTCTTTAAAAAGTTTTCTGTCTGAAAAAAGTAGGCTTGTGTCTGCTTAAAACTTCTAAAATAAAGTACAAACACATATTTTCTGACATGAGGGATATAAGGTCAATAAGGTGGCAAATCCAAACTGTTAAGACCGATTTTTATTCTTGGTTTCAGATATCCTTGTTATCCCTATTACTGAATTTCCTTTTAACTATGAAGTGATAAAAATCTCTAACCCATTCACATATTAAAAAAGAATTCAGTCAGCCACCTGTTTCACAACTCTGATCCTGTCAACAGCAACAGGATGTCAATACGAGAATATTCCACAGAGGAAAAAACAGCAGGTGTAATTATGATCAGCAATCTGTTGTGCATTACATTTCTTGTCCACCTGCAGAAATAAAGTATATAACCAAGCTCCAACTTTTTAAAAATTAAAATGTTATTGAATTATTTACAAAAAAAAACATTGAACCAGATAAAGCAACTCAAGGATGGAGGAAACTGACTGATTAACTAACGCTAACTCTATGGGCCATGAGGTACATTTTCCTGTTCACCTCCTAAAATTTAAATTGTCAGTAACAAATGCGTTAAAAAAACAACACCATAATGTTTTTACTGCTAACTCTTTGCTTGTTTTTGGGAATGTGTGCAAAATCATTCTTCTTTCAAACCCGGTGTATGCCATGACATCAAGAAAATCTTTTTTCATCTTTTTAATCTTTTGTCATGTGAACAGGGTATCTTATCCCAGCATTTAACTTGATATCTTGCAGGAATTTGGATCACATTTCAAAAGGCTTACTTTTTGCATTTGGGCACTTTACTTGTTGTTATTATAAGCAGCAAAGTGGTGCAGTTGGGAGTACTGGGGATTTCTAAGTATGGGTATTTAGAACTGGGGAGATATGCTCTACTTTCTTAGTTTAAGTGAGGATGCAGGCGGAAGCATTCTAGAACAGCTGCTGCTGTCTGGCTAAAAAGGTTTCAAGTTTCAAGGTTCCTTCTGAAACATAAGTTCTTTGAACCCGGAGATGTTCTTTAGTTGATAGAGGGAGGACTTTGTCACTGTCTTTATGTGCCTCCCCAGGTACAGATCTGAGTTCATTACTAAACCCAGCTTTTCAGCCTGATTGGTGGTTTCTAGCTGTATTAATGCGTAGTTCTCACCCATTTACCACATGAGACATACAGAAAACAACTGTGTACTTTATAGTAACTAATATGATGAGGAAAACATGACATTTTCAAGCCTTGTTACACACCTTTAAGCAACCAATGGTGCTTTGAAAGTAAAAACGTATTTTTTAAAGTGTATTCTAAAATGCTAGCTAGCATGAACAAAATATAAATCTATGTGGGATGTTGTCTCTGTTCATTTTAAGCCTTGCCCATTATGTATATTCTGGAATCAATGGAGTTTTTTTAGTTCATTTCAACCTGTAAAGATAGTGCCACAGTGATTCAGCCACAAAGAGATAAACATATAAATGATTACCTTAAGATTAGATGTTAGGATTCCTTTTTAAAAGCTAAATAGCAAACACACCAAGGTAGTGCTAGACTGTAACTTCACACTATTCATTGACAATATTGATGGTTACAGTGCTTTTCTAATTTCAGTATGGCTAAAATAAAGACTGATGACAATTTAAAATCATTTTAAGTTTTCTAATAATACTTAGACTTAGTAGACTTAAATCTGTAACTAACAAAATATCATCAATATTTGTCATCTAAAATGTACATTTATTTATTCCAACTTTACAATACTACATATCATTTGCAAAGTTGGTAATCAACTATGTTTTGTAAAACATTTTGCTTTTTAAAGAGAACTCATCAAAGAAAATTATTCTGTCAAATAAAATTAAAATATTCAGAAAAATGGGAAGAAATACCAAAGATACGTTATTGTTTTTGTATATCTGGGGATTATTAATTTTCTTTCTTCGGCGTAAGATGTGAGAATGTAAATTCTTTCTCAACTCCCCGCACTTTATACTTTCATATCACAAAGGGGTGATCAGCTGGAGGAAGCCAAGCTCCTCTTGCAAAATTCTTCTCAACTGATTAAGATAAACTGCTTTTCAGCCATGGTTACCCCCCAACTAATCAATTAAAGTAATCAATTAAAGGCCTGCCGGCTGAGCCTGTGGTAATTGAGGTTGAGTAAACACAGGTCGCTGATACTGATGATAAAGCCATAACAAAACCATAGACATGAAAAAGGCTTGAAAGGGGAAACTTCTGGGATTTGGTTAGGCCTCAATTTTAAATACCTAATGGGAGCTAGGTTTAGTCATTTATTTGATATCATACCAGCAGAGCTCTCTGATTATCCCTTGCTGCCAAAGACTCTGCCATAGGACTTTAAATATTGAAAATAAAGTGCCAGCCAGGCTGCTCCAATTGGCCAAGACTCTCATTTGAAAAAAAAAAAAGTGCCAGTCAAATTCAAACATGGCACTGTGTTCCAACATGTCCTCCAGTGAAAACAAATCCTTAGAGGAGGCTGAAAGAGACTCTTTGGCCAGCAAGGCTGTTCCACTCTTGGCTTTAGGTCCAAGAGGTGAGGAGAACCTCTGTACTTCAGGGACCTGAAATGTAGCCTGACATGAATCCTTAAATGAATTACATCTACACAGAAATCTGTTTATGTCAGATACAGGATATTTTTTGTTAGATTTTCCTTATAATAAATGTTTTGTTGCATCTTTATTTGACATTCCTTGAGTTTTTTTAATTATTATTCTGGCAGACAGACTTTGTTTGTTCTGTTTTAGCAGCACCAAGATGTCTGGATCTATGATGTCTCTATACATTATTTCTGCTAGAAAATAAAATATATAATACACAGTGTATGTTTGTTTAGGTTTTCTGTGTCTTCTATGATCTGATGATTCTCAGCTTTACATAAAACCAGGAAACTTCAGGAGAAATTGTGTGATTAAAAAGCTCTGTCTTTGAACATTTTGAGATGGATGGTAAAAATGAATATTTTTAAACATGCTGGTATTTGTGTGCTAGGTTGATCTCAGATATTCATATATACTTTAAAAAAAACCTCCTTTTTCATTATAACTTATCTACTCAAAGCACTCAGAGAGACAGACAGACAGACTAAACTCTTTTAGATCAGTTAGGATTTACAACTCTCAACCATTCCTCTTGACAAAACTAGTGAAACTGAATCAGATCCGTAGACCCCTTTGCTTACATACAACCTTTTAGTTCTGCCTGGAATATTTCTGTAGGATTGACATCAGGACTTTGTGATGGTCTCTAGAAAAATGCACATTGTTTTTCCCTAAGCTCTGTGTCCTTAATTTGGTAACTTTGACAAAAGACCGTGCTGCACTCTCTGCAGCATAGTCTCATCTGCAATCTCTTCTTAGTCGTTTTAGAGTTCTCGGGCTTGCAAGCTTCCCCGTTTGTTACACTATAACAATGGCGAGTGCTGTCAAACACTTAGACAATTGGACAGGTCTCCAAAAAACATCTTTCTCACTGAGCGTATTGGCAAAGGGAAATCTTCAGGCTTTATGTTACTTTTGGAGTGATTTTGTTTTCTTTGCTGAGTGGGCTTTAAGTCTGTAGTGTAAAGAGCTGCAAAGTGTAAAGTCTCCGACTGTATATAGGGATAGTGCTCACTGCACATAGAAAAGTGTTGTTCCTGCTTCTGCTAATTATCTAACAGCAGTATAACATAATTTAACATTTCCTTTGTGTTCAGGGACACCGCAGCAATTAGCTAACAAGTGGGTCATCCATTAACCAGGCCCACGGCCCTGGGAGAGATTTAAGCCTCCAGGGCAACACTCAACAATTCTCTGTAATAGAATGGCTACAAGGGAGACTCCATTAGTAAACATTTAGGAAATCAGTGAGAAGGCAGGTCTCTGTGGGTAATTATGTTACTGATTATTTACAAGAAATACTCTCTCGGCTTTATTGTGTTTTGTTACTTTATCTCTCTTGTAATGTTTCCTGCTTTGTTCCTCAGCTGTGTATTGCTTCACATTGATGAACTGTGAGGTTATAAGTGAAGTTACTCTTGGACTACTGGTGCCTCTTCGCCTGGTTACCATTTTCACTGAACACAAACTATTCTGACCTCTGTATTTCTTAACATTATAAAAGCCTGTTGATTTTCCACTGATTGAAAATGTCGTATCATACAATAAAAACAAAAAGTGTTCTTATAGGATCCCCACTCAGTAAATAAAAGATTGTTAGATACTTCCTGCTGTCCAGTCTTTTAGGCCTGAGCTGCAGATATAAACAAAGAACTGGTTGCACTGTTAGAGGCTGATTTCAACTGGGATTGTATAGTATGGACACCCCTTTGAAATAGTTTACTTCAAAATAAATTCTTAATGGAGCTTGCTTTTTCTGATGAAATAATTCATTGAACACACTAACATTTGTAATAGCTAACCAGACCCTCACAACGGTGTTAGAGTAAGACTCAAGGTTGATCAATAGAGGCCTTAGGGGTTTTATTTTCTGTTCCTTGATCAAGGCTGTCAGATTAGTATAGGTACAGTGTAAATAGGACTACTGCTAGAGCATAGATGGCGGCTCTGCAGTCCAGATTTGAGAATCGCTCCCTCATTAATATGATTAGGAAAACAGCCTTCGGGCACTGAGGATGCAGAGCAGCCCACACTGAGGCTCAGTGGATACCAAAAAGAATGGAAGAATGTCAGTGTGTTTAGTGTTATTTCATATTTTGCAAAACCTCTGAACAGACTGAAGAAATTACTGAAAAAAGAAATACCTGTATGTGACCATAAAGTAGAATAATAGTTATGTTGAAAAGCTTCCCTGCAACTTCTAAGATTTGACTAACTACCAAAAATCACATATATCTATTTTAAATTTATTATTGCTATATTCTTTTTTGAACGAAGTGCACTTAATTCCAGTTTTCACTGCAGTTCAGGACATAACTGTAAAGGGATTTTAGCAAACCATTCTTTTCTCACCTCATTTCCAATGTGTCCACCTTTATTTCAAAAGTTTATCAAAAAGAATCTACATCACATCAGTTTGATGCTTTGAGCGATGGGGGGGGGGGGGGGGGGGGGAACATTTTG
>JAUZNJ010070314.1:14560-25818 GCA_034780135.1 Jordanella pulchra
CCCCCCCCCCCCACGGGGGCCAGTTTTTTTAAGTGTGGCTTATTAACTTCAAAACTTTGCAAAATCATGTTACATGTTTTTCTAAGTCATGTGGAAGAAATATGGCTGGTGATCTGATTTATTAGCTATATTAAAATATCATTTATTATCATTTTTCCAATCACTTTGGTGTTGAGATCAAGACTACTTTTTCCCTTTCTTTTTTTGAAGCGGTTGTCATCTAGTGAGTAATTGTCATCATCCTGAGTGTCATGAGCCAAGATGGATGGTGACACCTTTACTGATCTATTCATCATTTAGTGCCTAAGACATCTTCCTTCTGAGTTTGGAAACAGGTTGATGCCTTCTCATCCCCCCCTAAAGACAACATAGGTGTTATTAGGCAGTGTCTCACATTCAGCAAAAATCGTTGAAAGTGAAAATGGGTTCTAAGTGTTTACACAGCAAAACCACTTTAATATGCCAAAAATATAAATACAGTGTTGAATCTGGTTAATATCTTTTTAATCAAATGTCATTGACAAAAGTAAAATACCCCCCCCCCCCCTACTATTGCTTTGTCTTTTAAAAAATCTAATTACATTTTTTTTACCCATTAAATATAATATTAACTGTTTTAGAATTTCAAATAAGTATTAGACATGTTAAAACACTAATTAGATTTTTCAGAAGGCTTTTGAACACTTTTTAAGATCAACCTTACCGCATATACCTTACCTGGATAAGTGAGATGGTGCGTTTTGCATAAAAAAGTACCTTTAATGCCAGTACCTTATATCTGTCTAGCATATTATATTGTCTTATATTGTAACTTAGGTACAATTTTCTTCATATTGTTAGAGCAGAGCTCTTAAACTCTCTGCTCAAAAACGTTTTTATGAACCGACAAGATTTGCCAAAAGGTCTGAAAGTACTTCTTTCTGCAGTACCAGTTACAACCAGTAGATGGTACTAAACTGTGGTGCAAAGGAAGCCGTCTTAAATGTGCAGGTCTAATGTTGGGAAAGTTCCCAAATTAAATTTGACAAAGTCCTGAAAGAAGGCACTGAAATTAGCTTTAAATAAAAAATAATAATAAAAAAAACATTTTCTCTGTAAATATTAGAAATATTGAATATTATTTTAGATATCCTAAAGAAACATAGATTATAAATGCAACAGGAAATATTGCAAAGAAAAAACTATTATTGCTTTGGGCCATGAAAGTCCACTACTGCATTTAACAGACAGCAGCAGATGGCTTGTGGCCAGCGCCCTGCACAGCCCTGTCACTATGAACATCAAGCAGAGGTTAGTTTGTTCAGTGATGGAAAAGCCAGATTATTCCTGTCAAAAGAGAAAGTGTGTGACAATGGAACCCAGCGTTTTGTTTCCTTGGTTTTCAAAGGCGTTTGTTCTTTGATAAGGTACTGGACAGAGTTAACATGATGGGGGGATTCTATGGAAAAGAATACAGTTTCTATCAATTGTGTGTTCCTTATCCCCATAGCGGCATTTGCTGGGTGTGGGAATAGGCAACATTCTGGGCACTGTTGCTCTGAGATAGCATTCACAGACCAGAGCACAAGAGCAGGCTGCATTCAGCCTAAGGAACCAGGGCCCCTATGCTGCCGAATTGTGCATAGGGATGGACAATATACACTATCTTTAGTGTGGACATAAAAAGCCAGTGGAAGATTTTATTGTAATGTTTGGCCACTCTTGTTTGTAGAATCACTCCTTCTCCTTATCCTCCCCTTGTTCACGTTGTCCCTGAATTTACCATCTGCTTTCTTATTGAAGGTATGTCATTCTTAATTTATTGTTAAACATTTGGGTATGTTTTCAATGTCGACTGTTGGCTCTACACTCTCATTCCGACCAAAGCTCTCTCAGTTTCATCCAATTTCATTTTGGCTCATAGCTTTATGAGAATTTGACACCATGTTAAATTTCTATTTATTTTATTATAATCAAATTAACTGTTTCTTATTTATATGATTAATTTAAACAAAAATCATATCTCAAATAAACAAAATGCAGCTCTGAAATGAGCAGCATAACACTGATGTCAATATTGACATAATTTATTCTCTTTAATAATTGGCATCTCTGCGTGCTGAATGCCTCCACTGATTTGTGATCCATTCAGAGCTGGGGCTCATCAGATGATGTGGAGGCTAAGCGTTTTTAATAGAAGCCGGACCCACAGCTCCCACCCACAGAGTCACCACATTGCATTGGGTAAATTAGTATTATGATTTTAAGGGATAAATACCCGTTCCACCTAATTAATCTGCAACATCACAGGGCAATATGACACCATGAGTCCAATAGATCAAGGACTACAGATGAAAGGCTCCACCACTGTTAGAATCCTACACAGGCAAGAAGAAGGTTTCTTGTTTATTTCCATGTACAGATGGCCTGTAAACTAATGACTAAATAATAAAGCAATATATGCAAATTTGTTTATTGGTTGTTGACTGATAAACGTAGCATCACTGGTCCACCAATAATCATGTATAATTGGCCAATGCTTATCAAAAGTCAGGATAGAAATTCCTCATTTGGAAAAATATTGTTCTGTTATTCGCATAATGTATGATTTAGAATGTGTGCTTCGAATTAAACAAATTTGTAAATTAGACATTGTTGGCCAAACTACAGTCTGTTCAGCGTTGAAGCGAGAAAATGTATTTATTTACAGTTTTTTTCTCCATGTCTTTATTTTTCTCTTTAGTGGTAAATAATTGGCCAGTCCATAGAAAAGGGGAAAGGCATCTGAAAAAGAAAAAAAAAATCAGCCTCTTGAGAAATCTTTTGCATTGAAGAAATTGACTTGGTTTAGTTTCAGTAATGCTCTGTTTTCCAAAGAACAATGCTAATGTCCAGGTGTAAATTTGCAAACGATTAAAAAATTTGTGTGGAGGTGTTGAGACATGTCATATGGGTTAGTACAAGAGTTATTGTTAGTTGCCTACAATTTGGTCAGTGCTCAAGACTTAAACCTAGAGAAAACTTACAGTTTTCTGTTTAACAAACTGGCTGTGCTCTTGAGGAAAGACAGAACAAGAAAAACACCAGTGTTCTGCCAAGTTTACCGCACATCTGCTGTTTACTGATGGCTCTTGTGCATGTGGTTTTTGCATATGCTCTCTTCTCCCACTTAAATCATGTGTGGTTCCCCTGGCCTTTCTTTGACATGTGCAGTGTTGATGCTGCCACTACATCTTACATTTTTTAGGCAAAGAAAAGGCATGCTTATAAATAAATGATGACCATTTTAGACAGTTATAAAGTACATTTTGCATCTGACTGTCATTTTTTCTTTCTTCTTTTTTATGTACCACCACCAAATATCTGACCTCCCACACAAGCTTCTGTCATTATTTTTTTTGTTTGCTTTGTCATGGTTCTGTTTTTCTCCCTTTTGATTAATATGTTATATGGTAGAATTTATAAAAGCTTTGCCATCAGAAGTTTTTTTTTTCTTTCAATTGTTTATTGTTAAAATTCATAAAAATTTGTTTACTCAACTACATAATCCAACCAGGGTTGGTTTTGGATCTCTTTTCAAGGGACACAATCCCCCTGTTTTCAAGACCCAGGATTAACCGGCCTGGACTGGCATGGGACTTTGGTCTTTCTTTAATAATTTATTAGTATCAAATCCTTCATTAATATACTAGTAAAAGCCATGTCAATACAGAAGCATGCATCCAAAAACAATATTTTCCAACAGATTGTTGTTTTTTTTTCCAAACCCTGTATAATTTTGTTCTGAGATGCACAAGACATCACAACTAAAATGTATTGTTTCTTTAAACATTCAACATAATTTATGACAAGTATTGAAGTAAAAATCCCTGCTGTAATTCTGTATGACAGAGGTGGGGTGGTTTAAATGATGTATACATGTCTCGTGGCAGAGAATCTCATCTAAAGAGGCTCTATTTGTTCTACCACTGTTCCTTTTGTGTTGGCACGTTTGGCTCTAGTCTCAGCAGAGTGTGGATGTCACAAAGCATTAAGAAGTATGAGATTCAGGATGTTGCATTTAATCTCCTCGACTTCTCCCTAGCTTGCAGCGGAGCCAAGCAGCAGCAGCGCAGGGACTCCCAGCATCCTGTAGAACAAAGCTGGCTGACACGATGTTTGCCTGAGGGGCCTACACTCTCTTTCTCTCTCTCGCAGGCATAGTCTGTGAGCATGTAAAACAATGAGAAACCAGTCAGCTGACAGATACACTAAGCTGCAGTCACTTTGAATGACAACACTACTAGAGAGAAGCCGTGGCGGCCCCAGACTGGGACTCAGTACAAACAGCAGAGTAAAGCTCTATCTGAACTATCAATCACAGCCTCTTAGATCCTGTTACAGTTTATTGCATTGTTGGAGTCTTGCCTTGTCATCACAAAGTGGATGTTTGGTCAGCATTTTGCACTAAACAGCAGCAACTTACAAAGGAAATAGCCGTCTGTATTTGTGAACATGAAGTGTTCTTCATTTTAACTTTGATAAAAAGAACACAGTGAGGTGCTGATAAGACAAAGTGCTGCCCTGATGTTAAACAGGAAGAAATACCTTCATAGTTTTCCTCCTATGTAACAATGATCTATGGTACGATGGCACGCATGACCCCTACAACTTAACTGGTTACAAATATTAGTATCAAGGAAATTATTGAAATGAACCCTACAAAGCTTCAATGTTAGACTGACTCTTTCCTTTTTATTACCAACTGTGGAACCATACTATTCTTATGGACTTGAAAAGAAAGTTCTTGTGTTAAACTCAAACTTTGAAGATTTAAAAACCAGCTCAGAGTATCTTCAAAACTTCAGGTTTTATGAGATATTGCTGTTCTGCAGGGGTTCAACATCTTTTAGAAGGTTTCCAAGTTGGGGTTAGTTGTAAACCAGCAACTTCCAGTAATGCACAAGGGTACAAAGTTTGAACCCTGTGGTGCCATCATACAGATAAGGTATTGTAATCCAAATTGTTGCAGAAAATATCAGTAACAAAGCATTTTGGTGTTGATCTAACCCAGCCCAGTTAGGTTTTCCATGCTGATCTCACCACAGAAAGTGCCATCAAAGAGCGCTTGAGCAACATAACAGTAAAGTAGACATATTAAAGGAATTGGCCTCGACTAATAAATCAGGTTTTCTTTTTTAAATAAAGCGTTGGGTATATAAGTGTCTATAACAAAGGTGGACAGATGACTCCAGGATGCATTATGGGTAAAAAGAAAGGCAATGGGTGCAACATGATGCTGTGAGATTTTCAGTGGGGATAAAAAGTGAAACCAACACACTTAAGACAGCGAGTCATAGTGTCTTGTCTGTTTAGGCTATATCTTATTTAAAATTCACACACCTATAAACCATATACCTTAAATTTGGATGTTCCACTGTCACTGCTCCTTCTGCAGGAAGGGAGGCCCACTCAGAAAGGTGGTATGGCTCAGGCTTTGGCTTCTCCGGACAGTCCTCCTCAGCATCTCTGGGGTTCATAAGACTCTGCGGCACACACCACTTCTCTCATTAGTTCATGCCAGGCTGCTAGTTGCTGTGGCTGAATCCAAGGCATGTCAGGAGCCATATCTAGGAGCCACTTGAACTGACAAGATGAGAATGAGGGGCCAGGGGCTGGCATATGGTGGTGATTAGCAGCCAAAATTACAGGGGTTCTCCAACCAAAGAACATAATCAAATCTGCCTCCTGCCCACTGAACATCATGTCACACATATCCACCCCCTCAAGAAAACTCAATATGCTCTAAAAAACATATCACATCCATTTTTTAATAGTTTGCTCCACAATTTTAACTGTGACTTCTAATCCAGCCTAAAAACTTTACAAGCATGCATTTTATAATCTTATAAGAGGAAGTCATATGGAATTAATGAAAATAAAATAAAAACAAACTTTCAAGATTACCCCCAGGGATCCTGTCAAATGTTGATGTATTTCTGTGTGCACTGACAAGTAAAAACCTAATATTCAGAAAACAGGAAATAACAAAACTATTCTACATATTAATGAGTAATTCAAACAGTCTCTGCCTACCTTGGATTCACCTCCCTGTCCACCCGGCACAGAGCATAACTCCACTTGAACAAAACTTTTAGTGCCACAGTCAAAGCAGCAACATCTGGCTCCTCATGTAGGCACTTATTAGGATCAAATTAGGTAGAAATGAATGGGATGATACATGACAGGGTGCAGATGTTTAAAGCTGCGGTGTGAAAATCTGAGGGCAGAAAACAGCTTAATGAATTCTGCGTCTTGCAGCAGGGGTGAGGCTTTGGGTTCACATGTTGGAGAAAAAGGCTAATTAAATCTTAAAGCAGCCGCAGAAAAAAGAAAAAAATGTTTTTTGCATGTCGCTCCCCTGTTTACTGTGGCACGCTAAGGGACAATGTTATGATTTGCAGTTAATCAGGGAACACAAGAAAATGTAAGTGGGCTGCTCTTTGGCAGTTTATAAATGAGAGCATATCAGACTTGGTTACAAAATATTCCATGTGAAAAGCTTTACAAATTCCCCAAAAGTAAAACCAGGTGAGCTTAACAAAATATTAATCAGTTTTTCTTATTTTCCCCAAAGTATTGCACGTCAGCATACCAACATAGAAAACTAAAGGGACAGCATTATTTCATGCTTTTATTGATTTTGATAAATGCTCCAGCTGAAAAACAAAAAAACTGTAATAAAGTATTGTTTATAGGTTTCTAATGCTATAGATTTTATTTTCTTAAGCATCAACAAAGTTCAATGTATCTTAGAGTAATTTCATATTATAAATTAAGACAAAATAGGGTGAGAATGGCTGGGTACTCCCTTAGAGATAAGGTGAGGAGCTCAGTCTTTTGGGAAAGGCTCGGAATAGAGCTGCTTCTCTGTCACATCTGTAGGAGTCAGCTGAGATGGCTCGGACATCTTTTCTGCCTGCCCCCTTTACACCTCCCCTGGGACGTGTTCTAGACACATCCCACTAGCACGAGGCCCATGGGACAACCGTGGGTACAACTATGAACACTGAAAAAAATATGCATGTCTTTTTTAGTAATTTACAATTGAAAATGCTAAAGGTGTGGTTTCCATATAGGTGAGTATTTATTTTTTGAACAGAATAGATGGAAAATGTTTATAAACAGCATGTTAAGGCTTGCAACATACTCAGTGTGATATAGGTCTGTATTTTAATTTGGAAAATTGTTGCACTATTGTAAGCTTTAATAAAGCAGTTAATTGTGGTCATGACTGTCTTCTTTTTGTCATTGTCCTTTTGAAAGCTAAACCACTATGCTATAGCCTGCAGTCTCTATCAGGCTATTTCAGGTCACTTAAAGCAGTAGTATTTTAAAAGCACTCTGGAGGCTTATCTGCTTTATGCTTGTCACCTATGTATATCTTGTCATCTACATATATATAGCAAAGAAAGCATTATAGCTCACTATTACAAAAACACCAAGACCATCACCACCACATCTATGCCTACCTGCATGCCATGTTAGGGACTCACCCTGCTAAGGAGGTATTACAAGTGATGATGCCAGGAGGCTGGCTTCCCATAGGTGGAAACCTTACTTTATTGCAAGACGTATCTCCTTCTTTGTTCCGAAACCAAAAGAAATTATTTTGAGCATTAAGAGCACAATTCAGTGCCATAAAAATGTGAACATGTTTTGATGGGCGTTATTTTTTCCATTTGTGTCTTGTAAGGTTTTTCTGCAATTAATATTCAGTATCCTCGAACCGCCACCTTATGTTGGTGAAGGGGTTTCAGCACTCAGATGATCCCAGACGCTATGTTGTTGGTGCTTAAATGCCCCCGGTAGGGTCTCCCAATATAAACAGGCTCTGGGTAACATGATGGCAAAGAAATCGGTACGGAAACCTGGTATGGCTGAGCCGGGACCCCTACCCTGGAGCCAGGCCTGGGATAGGGGTTAGTCGGGGAGCACCTGGTGGTCGGGTTCTTCCTCGTGGGACTGGGCCAGGCCCAATCCGAAGTAGTAACCCTAACCCTAACCCTAACCCATGTGGTAAATGGAGGGGTGTGATCGAAACAGTGTGTTAACTCTCAATCTCTCCTTCTTTGGTCAAAAGATAATTATCTCAGTTTAGTTTCACTGAGTTGGTAAACCCTATGGCACACATATGTATTGTTTTTTTCCTTATGCATCTGTATAATGCTCTGATGGGTTCATAGTCACCTGGTAACATTGTGATGGAGAGCTGTGTGTCATCTGCATAGTTAGGGCCAGGGCATGAAGGTAACTTTGTTTGGCCACTAGCCACTGTGGGTTTTTACCTGCCAATTTTTTTGTAAGCCTAAAATAAAGGTGAGCAACTCAGAAAAATCCTATATAGTGGTTCTTGAACAATTCACATGAAAGTGCTGTCAAGTTATTAACAAACTTAATCTCATTTACAACTAGATCTACAAAATTGACTTGGTGTGACTGGAATTTAGAATAGAAAATGACAGAAATACAATAGATAATCAACTTACTGATGGTCTCATTTATTTAGTTAACACCCAGCTACCAATCAAATCAACTGCATAGCTGTTTTTTTGTCACTTGTTGTGTTTAGGCTCAAGTGTTTTGCTATAGGTTTTTTGATCTTTCAAAATCAGAATGGTATTTTTAAATTTATACATATAAGTTTATTTTACTTTTCAAGACAAGTCGAATATTTTGATTAAATAATGTTTAGATAAACAATAACAATCATTACAACAATGATGTAATTAACAGAATCCGACCCATACTTCACTGTAATGTCAAGGTCAAGCAATGATAGAAAAACCCTTTCACAGAGCATAGACTGACGGCTTCTAGTCCTCAAAAGAAGCACAGGAGCAAACACTCAGTTTGTAAACTGTTTTTGAAACAGCTGGGTGTGTGACTTAAGGAAACCGCAATCCATACCAATGAAAGACAATATTTTATTACCTTAATTTACCTGGTAAGAAGTGTGTGCTGGCAGTGGCAGCGAGTATGGGATCAAATTTCTAATTGTTTGCACTCTGTCAATTCTGGCAACCAACAACAAAACAGTCTGCTTATTTAAATAGCAGTACTAAGATGTGGTATTTTGGAATTCAAACTCCAGGGTGTAAGTACCTCCAGAGGGCAGTAGCTTTCATTTACAATGTTAGACAAAAAAGAGAGCAGAAAATGCTCAAAACTGAATGCATAGATAAATGGCATGCACAGGGAGAACATGCAAAGTCCATGCTGCCCTTCCCAATTTTATATTAACTAGAAATTAGCTCACCCCCCACCTCCCTTACCATTTTCCTTGTGTTTTTCTTCAAAGTAAGGCAATTTATACATTAAGGAGCAGAACCTTGGTCTATATGGATGATGAGGAACAACTGTCTGAACTCTAAGAAAACTTAGTTTCAGTAACTAAGTAAGCTTAACTGTCTATGATTTTTTAAAATGCTATAAATGATCTGTCTGTGTCCCACTTCCAACTATTCATGACATGTTTGCAGGCTTAGTCGAAGCACAAAAAATTGTTGTACCTTTTTTTTCTTTTCAAATGTAACATACATTTTACACTGACCCATTATTTTAGACAAACAGTATAGTATTCAAGGCCTTTTGCGTAAGCATCCAGTGGGAGTCGTTCTTTTTTACAATTCCAAGCAGAGCATTGGTGAGTTATTTCTTTGGCAGTGATTTTTTCGCATTACACTGTTCCTGTATATTATATAGAAACCTATAAAAGATTTTAATTTCAGGTTAGCCTCCCAGAACAAGAGACATGTGATATGTTTTTGGTCCTGAAACATAAACATTGCACTAAATAAAGAAAAGATATCTTGTTTTGTTTCAATTTCAGTATAGCAGCACATGAGAGGTCCTCAAAATGGGAATCTTAGATTAAGTGATTATTTAAATCTATATGGACAAATGATAGACATACACAACTGTAACCTTAATTATAACTGCAAGCACACTCCTACATTTTAAGCAGGCACTTCCAAAAGGAAACTGACAAGCAGTATTATGTGACAACATGGAATGTTCTTGGGAGCAGCAGCCTTTAAAAGCAGACCTACACCCAACAACAATACCTCTTTTTGTTTCAGTTTCTCCTCTCTAAATGCAGGTTCAGTGCTTTATAAAAAACATTTTTCAACATTCATATTAAAAGGTTTTCCCCTGCACAAATCTGAGGACTGAAGGGAATGGCAACACGCTCTATAAACAGGTAACTGGGAGGAACAACATGCCAACTTTCAAAAAAGCTTAGAATAGTAAAACTATAATTTGAATGATGAGCCCATAAAAGCAAGAGAAGAACATTTATTTTATGTTACTTATTCATTAGCAATTTTGCAAAGTAGACTTCTTTCAGGCTCAGCCAGTTGTCTAAGAACAATTTTTCTAAGTGTCATAATAAACCATTACGTTTTGGAGAAAGAGGTCTGTGCCAACGAAGTACCAGACTTGTGTTATTTAAGTATTAAGTCCATCTTGAATATTTTTTGTTATGGCTGTAAACCTGTGTGAAAAAAAAATAAAATTATGTACAAGAAGTAAGTTCTTCATCAGAATTCTAAAGGCAACTTCAACATTAAGTATGAGACAAATTTTGAATATCTGTTAATTGTTACTAGAATTTAAAGAAATAAAAAAACATGGCAAATCCTGTGTGTATGGGGATGACACCAAAGGAAATAATAATTAAAGCATAATGTTTCCTGTTTTGTTTGTTTTCAATTTGCTTATACTTTCATCTTATTTATGCTTTCATTTTTAGAATTAATGAATGGGTGGATAACTTTATTTTCGACATTCAAGTAAAAAATAGTCAATGACATATACAATTATGTTATAAGTATTTTTTAGTGCTTATGTCTATAAAGGGGTGTGGAGAAGTTAAACCTATTTAAACATACCCCTTCACCTTCATACAGTCCTTCACATCACCAATCTTCCTGATTTCTACTTAGAGTAACTTATGAGTTTGTGCGACAGCAAAAGTATCATTAGGTGTGCAAATGTTGGGATCCAGAGTCTGTCTGTCATCTTTCCTCCAGCAGAGCGCGCCGTGGGTCTCCTGGGCTGGAGCTCTCTACGCACCTGATGATCATCAGCTCATCAGGAGACCTTCTACATAAGCAGCAGTCAGACCTTGCTTCTACGCCGCAGTGTTGACTACGTTTGTGTAACGGGCTGGTACTGAGGACCCAATATTCAAGCCAGACAGGACAAAAGTTTAACAGTTTATTAAGAGTTGTGTA
>JAUZNJ010070325.1:0-25814 GCA_034780135.1 Jordanella pulchra
GTTGAGGGCTCCAGCCCAGGAGACCCACGGCGCACTCTGCTGGAGGAAAGATGGCAGACAGACTCCGGATCCCAACAAGCTGGTTGAGACAATGAACACATTTAGTTGTATAGAACGAAATTTATATTGTTTACGAGTTCATGCAAACCTCATGATTGTTACTCAACTGTAAAACCGTAAGGGACAGAACTGTATCGTTGGGTAGAATAACTTTTTTAAAGGCTTGAATGTATTATGTAGAGTGCATAAATCTGTAAAATCGTATCTCAGGATAACTAGTACTGTGCTTTATTGAGAGTAATGTCTGCATTAACATCCCAGTGTGTTAAGCTCAGACTCTGCTGCTGACCAGTCTTCAACTCTGCAACTGAATTCCTATTTATTTATTTATTTTATTTAATCAAGGTTAAAGCCCATGTTTTAAAAGGTAAAACTAAATGATCTTGTACTTGACCTTGCAACACTGGTTGAAAGAACTCATAGAACCCCATCCAATAGCTATCGCAAGCGTTCAGCACTTTATTTTCTTATTAGATTGCTCTCCCAGAATTCCCTTTTTATCCACATAGATCTGGGCAGTGAATCACCAGTGAAGGCCTCATCAAGCTGCCAGGCTATCTGAAGTGCATGTGCACTGTAAACAAGCAGTGAAAGCACTGCCTGAGTAATGGAGACCCAGGTTGTTTTATGTTGTTCAGGGAAGTTAAACAGGTTCATCTCCTGCTGCATTTTAGGGGATATGCTTCAAAATCTTTTGAGTAGTTGCTTACCTTTAAGAGGGTTCCTCAGAACAAGAATGGTTGGATGTGTGTTGGAAAAGTAAGAAAAAAAGAGATAATTTTCTTGAATTATAAATGATCACTTTCTGTGAGTCTATGTCAGACAGCTTTGTTTCTTAAAAGGGGTCTAAATTGAGCATTTTATGGACCACCACAACAAAAAGCACGGTCTGCTTCACATCGGACACATTTTCTCTCATTATCATTTCTCTGTAATTTCTCCAGTAGTTAAAGGAGCTACAGTTATTACAGAGGGGAGAAATGTCTGGCTTAACTACTCTAGACACAAAAAAAATTGCCCAGAGGTCCTTCTTCCCTCAAGGTCAGGGAAAAATAATAGAAGGGCCCGGGAAAAACAAATGCAGACCATAGTGTAGTTGTCACTTTCTCTGTTAACACATGTGAATACTGGCTCCTCTTTTATCCTCCTAAATTGCCCTGAAGATGTGCTCACACATTAATGTCTTGAATAAACTGGGTTAAGAAATGCTTTTTTTTATTATATGTTTAAATGGTCCTTAAATTTCAAACTTGTGCTGCTGATACTCAGTATCATAATCCTTCTCATTCTGTCATTAAATATGTAAGATATAGCAGTGTTTTTTTTTTAAATAATGGAATATTTTGCTTGTATAGGTTAAGTTTTATTCAAAGAAAAAGTAACTCAGGAATTTTTAGAAGACTTAAACCTTTAATTTGAGGATATTTATTTAATATTTGGAAATAATTGTTTTTCATTAATCTTCTAAACAATGCTAGTTCTATTCAATTCAATTCTATGGATCTTCGCTTCTCCTGCAGAACCAGGTTTAGTGTGAGCGGCTATCTCCTGGGGCCAACTGGGGTTCGGGGAGATAGAAGCAGGCGTACAGAAAGAAGCAGAGAGATAAAACAGAGATAAAATTTCCACTATTCAAAGTTTTTTCAAACCCTTTTTAAAGAAAAATTTCCAAGGGTTATTATTGTAATGGAATGTGAGATTTTGTGGACCCAGAATACGAACCAGACAACATAATACGTTTTGACGGTTTATTTAAAGATAATGAGACAGGGACGGCAGCGGGAAATAAAGGAATGACTGACCTCAGGGTGGAAGGGAGGAAAGTCCAGAGTAATGGTCGGTACCGGGAAATCAGAAGGCTGCAGTGAGTCCAAAACGTGATCCAATGACAGAGCCTTTGGGAGAGCGGAGGTCAGAACCCGAGAGTCAAATAGCTAAGAAAAATCCAGTCTAAAATCCAGAACAGAACCTTTGTCCAGGCGGAGGTCAGAACCAGGGGTCAGATGACTGGGAAAGCTCCAAGGCAGAATCCAGAAACATGGTCAGAGGCAGAAAAGGGTCAGAAACACAGAGGCACCAAAACAGGTCAGATAGGGGCTCAGAATATATTACAGTCTCAGTGGTAATCCAGGTCATACAGGCAGACAGGAAAAAAGCTGGACTTAACTCATCCTGAGGTTGACAACAATCTGGCACCAGCGTCTGGTCTGAGCTAGGCTTTCAAAGGCAGAAAGTAATCAGACCAGAGCTGGTGACCAGAGTCATGACAGTTATTTCTCAGAATACAAAGCTTGACTCCTTATTATGCTCCCTGATCTTTTTATCACCCCATATATATTCTTTAAAAATAAAGGCAAAGCTGGATTACTAACCACGGGGCCCCTGGGCACTGAGGTTTGCAGGGCCCAAGAGCCACACCCTACAAATAGGCGATAACAAAGTTATTAGCCCAACAATCTTTAGACAACAGTTGAACCCCTGTCAGACAGACTTAACACACACAATGCTAAGGCCTTTTTAAAAGCACACACCTGCTCATCAAAAGCTGAAGAATAGTACTTCTGAAAGTATGCTTATCCACTATAAGAAACCAAGGACTAACTCTATGCTAGCTCTGTGCTATCTGTTTTACAAATTACATAATACAATGGATTAAATCATCCATAGCCAGAGTCTGGCTCAAGATTATAGAGTAACTTACTTTTCACTGTAATACACCCAAACAGCCACTTGAGTTAGACCTGAGTTAGTTAGTCCTCCACAACATCTTTAGAAGAAGACTCTTGCAAAAATAGCGAGACATGAGAGGAAAGAATTAAATCCCTGGCTGAACAGAATCAGTAGGGATAAGGCAGAAAAAAATGATAAAATACGTGGGGCTGTAGGAGTGTTTACAGCAACACAGCGTTGTTACCAGACCCATAGTTCTACGACTTTGTGTCTATGGACCAGATGTGTTAGAAAAAACAAAAACAGGAGGGCCCACCCAGAGGACATTTAGAGGGAAGAAGAAAGAACAATTCATATTATTCTCATCTGAATAATACACACTTCCACTTAGTTTAGCAAATGTTTACATATTTATGTTTGTAATGGCAGAACAAATACATTAGTAACTAATGATTGTTATGGAGTTTGCGGGGTGGGTAGATTCACTTTTTATACTTTGTAAAGTATATTAAATTTACTTTTCTATAATAATGGAAGCCTTTGGAATTAATGAAGATCTAAATAAGTGAGGTCTTCTTGGATGTGATATTGCAAAATACCTTTTTAGAAAATAGCTTCCCATTAGATGATTATGTTATAATGTTTTCATTGAAACTGGGAAGTTTTTATATTTTGTTTAGTTTTTTATTTCATAGATGTTTTAAATAATTAAATGCTCATTTTAGATGTGTTATAGACTAAAAAATGATGGCAAAGAAGACAGCTAATGCCTCAGTTCTCTTTGTCTGTCCAATAACCTTGAAGTGTGACCTAAACGTATCTCCATTAGACATAACCATTACACATAATCACTTATGTTGATATTGTTTTATTTTCACTCTCATGAAGACACATATGTGTTTGAATAAGTAAGGTTTGCACAGCAAAAGCTAAAAATGAATCAGTGGGCTAAAGCTCATCCCTGTATCTCCCACTGCTTGGAGAATATGAGTAGGTACATGTGAGCTACAGAGAGCTCCGTGGGGTAGTTAACACCTTAGTGCCCTTGCTTAGACGGTGTCTGGTTGTCATTAGGGGCAATGGGCAATGGGGCTGCCAGGTGGGATCAGTGCTTTTTTTGTGTGCTGACAGTTTGGTGAAACTGTAAGAGAAATTACCCAAGAGGAATGAAAACAGCACTTAGCCAGTCTGACAGAGAAGACAGACAAGTTAAAACAGATGATGCACATCCCAGTGATTTCCGCCCATCTTTTAGTACCTTGCTGCACATGCAGCTGTATAAAGCTTTGGGTTGCCACATCTGGATGGGCTTACCTCAAGGTTGAAGAACGCTAGGGGGCCTTTAGGGACAAAGAGCTGAGACTAAGGGAGACCTGTCAGGACACACCGAACAAAGACTCGCTGGCTACTGACGGGTTTCACATAGGGAGAGCCCAGGGCTCACTTTCTGTTTGTGCTTTAAAGATGACACCTCCAGTGGAAGGGAAGGCTTTTATTTTACTGTGCACAATAAGTGGCTAGTCTCTGTTTACAGCATCGAAAGAATGATTTGATGGTCTGAGAAAAGAGAGCTGAAACAAAGTGCACAAGTTACTCAGTGACGTAGAATATTGAAAGGTGTTCTGTTAACATGGGCGGACTATTCACTCATATGAACCGCTTTTTCCCCTTTGAAATGTCCTCTCTAAACAGTCTAAACAAACTCTTCTGAGCATTAACATGTGAATTTTTTCATACTCATGATTGTTTTCTATACTGCTTGAGTTAACAGGTGTCAGATTATCTTTTCTGAGAAAGGTCTTATTTTTCTAAAGCCCTTAAAATAACTAATTGGATCATTTTAAATTGTATAAAAATGTGTAAAAGTGTTTGACTTTTAATCCAAAATGAGGAATAATTGTGTAAATGTCATGACGGGTTTCTTTTTAAGGTGTCGAACCCACATACAGAACACCAAAACAGGAGAACTTTCAGATGTAAACGGTTTATTTTAAATAGGTGAACAACCAAGTAGCGATAATCAGGCCAGGTCCGGAAGGAGAGGGTTTGAACAGCAGATGAAGCACTGGGAAGAGAGTGACAGGTGAGTTCGAGTCCGGTGGGAAAACACAGCACTAGTAGTTGATGGATCTGATCTTACTGTGTGGAAGCGGAAGGTTGACTTAGGGTAAGGGAAGCCAATGTCCGGGATCTTGTTTCCAGTATGGGTCCAGAGGTAACGGAGATGTGCGGTGGGAAACGGACAGGTTGGTGTAGTGGGTCTAGGAATAAATGTTTTACTAAAAACAGACACCCCCATTTTTTGAAAAGATTATTTTAAGATGACTAGAACACCTTTCTAACAAAAACTGACTCATGTCGATGACTACCTAGTCAGTAGTGGGCGCTACTGTGAGTGAATAAACAAACGAGGAAACTTCTATAGTCTCTGCCCGCGCATGCGCTGTCAATAATAAATCGCTGCCAGCAGAGCAAGGCACAACGTATTAACGTGTCTGTTCCTCATCATTCACAGGTATTATTTATAACTATTCCTAAACATTCTCAAAGATGTTGAAAGTAATGTGAACGGTCTGTGACTTCATAGTAACAGTTTAAGAGAACTGGATCGGAGTTCTGATAAGTATTTGTTTTGTTTTGGCGAGTCGAATAATGGCTACCGCTATTACGGTAGTTCTTTTACGGCTTGATTACAGAGAGCACATGGGATTTACAGATACGCATGTGAAAGAACATTGCGTCCGTTCTACGTTTACTTTTTGTATCTGAGCCAATGGCTGACTGTATGCAGGGGAATTAGATTTATTACTGTCTTTGATGATGGGGAGTTATTATTTTGATGAACATTAAGTTTATGTTGCAATTAATGACATATATACTCAGAGACAGACACAAGTGATGGATTGTTATGTTGCACTTTATTTTATTTTATGAAAGAGTATTTGTTTGAATTACTTAGGTTATTAATAATATTGTAAACCAAGAGGTCAATTGCATCTTGAGCTGTTCTGAAGTGAAAGACTATGACAGTGTATTTTGACATGAATACTATCCCAATGTTATGATGTTTTGTGATATTTCCAAAGCAAGGATAGTTTGATATTTGTGTTTAAATGGAATGACTGAATGTTTCAGATGGTTGTGCTGTCAATAATAAATCGCTGCCAGCAGAGCAAGGCACAACGTATTAATGTGTCTGTTCCTCATCATTCCCAGATCCACAGCGCATCCTGCCTGTGTATCGTTTGTGCTGGCCCAGATTTCCCCTAGGTCTGGGGCCGGTAACAATTGGGGGCTCGTCCGGGATCACCAGCGCCACTTAGTTGGGAGAGTGGGAACTGCAACAGAGAAAACCTGTGTCCAAAGCTTCAAGGAAGGCTGCAGTGCTGTGCATCATCCAGAGAGTAGTGGCTACAGAGGTTAGAGATGGCTACCACAACCCCTCGAAGGATGCTGGTTTTCAAAATCCGAAAGAGACTGCTTGCATTGAGTATCAGTCAACTATAGGTCATCGCCAGTGCAATTGATGACGGATCAGGGCCGGACGCTGGGGGCCTTATGGCACTGAGTGAACCGGAACTGTTTGATTTAATTGACGATTTCTTGAGAAGCGAGAAGCTAAGCAGCATGGAAGATGAAGACATGTCTCAGATTCTTCACCTTGATGACATGCTCGATCAGCTGTTACGAGACACGAATTAAGAAGATACGGTGGGGGAAGCGAGAGAAATCAGTGAGGCTGCACCCCCACTTCAGGAGGAGAACGCAGACACTCGTCGACGGATCAGTTCGACTACTGCATTCAAGGGCTGCCACCTGCTGTCATCACCTGAAGAAAGAGACTTTCCCAGCCCTCAACCGACCACAGCCAGAGACCATAATGGACCTCCCAGGAACCTGTCCACCACATCGCCAGCTAAGTCTACCATCAACAGCGCTTGCACCGCCCTTCCTGGCCGTGCCAGCCTGTCTTCCAGTATTGGTGAGCAGGTTGTAAAAGTCACTGATGTAGCTGCTCTGTTTCCACGTAGAGAGTTTAAGATTTATGGTGGTCAGATTTCTGACACCGGGTCTGAAGTGTCCTACAGCAGTCTCTGTAAACAGATGGATCAAGGGTTAGTGGAAGGGTTTAGTGAGACAGAAGTTATTCGCACTGTGTTTAAGATAACTAAACCTGGTACGTTCAGGGAGATGTTGACTAGTAAAGATGATCTTACTATGAGTGAGTTAAAAAGGTTTCTCCGCTCTCATATTAGAGATAAAAACGGGACCGAACTTTTTCAGGACCTTAGTACCGCTAGACAGCAAGACAAAGAGGGCCCACAGCAATTCTTTTATCGTATCATGGGTTTAAAACAGAGGATTATTTTTGAGTCACAACAGCCAGGTGCAGATTTTTGTTATGATAAAAAACTCGTTCAAGGTACATTTCTTCACACTCTTTACCAAGGATTAAATGAGAAAAATAGCCATGTAAGATGTGACCTGAAACCTTTTCTCACAAACTTACAGGTTACTGACCTTCTCTTAGAACAGATCACTAAGTCCACTAGTGAGGAGACGGATAGGTTGAAACGCCTTGGTACAATGTCTAAAACCCGACCAGTGTCAGTTAATGTGGCTCAAACTGACCAGACTAAACTGACCGCTGTTGATGCTGAATTACAGGCTAACTGGGCTGCTATTCTAGAACTGACTGCACAGGTGAACTCGATCGCTCAACAAGTTGCCCGCGTTGTCAAACCCTTAGAGCCTGTGACCAATGAGAGTCCTTGTCCCCCCTTCACCCGGTCCTCAAATCGATTCCAGATATCGACTGAGAACAGAGGCAGATGTCAGGAGTGTGTGCAAAAGAACATTAGGAGCTGCCCACACTGTTTTGTTTGTGGCCAAGAAGGTCATAAAGCAGTTGGATGTCTGCAAAGAAAGGTGTCGGTAAACGAGAGGAGGTCACAGGAATGAGGCTGCCTGTGACCATCGCCAGTAACAAGCCTCCAGCACAGGTCAACTCAGTTGAAACCGCAAACCCAGTAGACTCAACTACACTGCTGTCCCAGCCCACATCTAGAAACCGTGTAGCACAGCTGATTGGCAAGCGATGTATGGTCTCATGCGCAATGAATGGAGTCCCACTTCATTGCGGTAACATAGGCTTAGTTGTTGGTGGCGCTCCAGGAACGGTGCTGCAATCCGTACCAGGGCTTGGAGGATCCAGATGAACAACGAGGAAGTAGTCGGAGAGTTCGGGCATCCAGTGGCTAAAAACCACAGCGTCACGAGGAAGTAGTCTGAGAGGAGAAGCCAGGAGCAGACGGTGTCCAGACTTCCCCACAGAACCTGAAGGCAACGAGGAGGAAGACACAAGAGATTAGTTTCCAATAGGAACTTGTTTGGCCAGAAAGCACTGAGACAAGCTTGAAGCTCAGGAGGCTAGAGATACCATCTAATCTCAAACACTCAGCTCCGACTACAGACTGCAGCCAGCATAAGTACTCTGGAGATGATGAGCGCTGATGGAAAACACCTGGGTCCCAGAAGGCACACCGCACACCCGCTGCCCCTGTCGCCATCTGGTGGAGGAAACAAAAAGGGAAAAACAAAAAGAAAAACAGACTAACAGGCCGGGATGCGCGATAATCCCTAATGAGAGAGGGATCCAAAATGAAGGAGCCGGGCACCCACGAGCGATCCTCCAGACCGTAACCCTCCCAGTCGAAGAGGGGAAGAGCCGACGGGAGTCCACGACCTGGCGAACCATGTAGGCGGGATGTCCTTCAATGTCACGGGGGGGGGGCTTCGGCTGGAAGGCTGAGCTCACTGGTCTGGACAGGTTTTATCTGGGACACATGGGAGGTGGGATGAACAAGGAGGGAAGCCAGTAGTCGAAGTCGGACAGCAGAAGGACTGATAATGGATTGTATGGAGAACGGGCCAATGAACCGGGGAGATAGCTTCTTACACATAGATTTTAGTGGGATGTCTCGGGATGATAACTATACTTTTTGACCAGGGGTGTATGTGGGAACAGGTTTCCTGTGACGGTCGGCCATATGTTTGTTGAGGGCTGCAGATTGATTGAGGTTTTGGATAGTGGATGACCAGACCCTTTGACAACCATCTAATCTCAAACACTCGGCTCCGACTACAGATTGCAGCCAGCATAAGTACTCTGGAGATGATGAGCGCTGATGGAAAACACCTGGGTCCCGGAAGCCACACCGCACACCCGTTGCCCCTGTCGCCATCTGGTGGAGGAAACAAAAAGGGAAAAACCAAAACAAAAACAGACTAACAGGCCCGGATCATGACAGTAAAACCTTAAATGTGAAAAAGCTCTTGCTCGTAAATAGTTTAGTGATCAATTTTAGTCATCTCTCATTCTAATTTAAAGAGTGTGGTTGGGAAAGAAAATCGATTCAAATATTCAGTTTAAATAATTAATTTAAAAGATTGTTGATATTATTTGCTGCAAAGCATCAAGTGGCCACAACCGTCCATAAAATTTATATATTTTATTGGCTGATCAGGCCTTGGAGAGCAGTACTGATCAGCCATTAAAGCATCCAGGAAGAAACTTTATTCCAATTCAAGTCAGAACCAAAAGTTTCTCTTTAAATTTGAAGTGCTTTTTGCAGGATATTTTATTTTACTCTAATATTTGCATGCAGTTCCTGCTATGTTGTCTTGTTTTTTCCTAAACATATTCGATACATCGAAAATGGAAAGTTTGCATTAAAACTGCAGATCGAGGGATCTTGTCTAGTTCCTGGAGAGGTCACCATGAAGATATAGACCCTGAGTACGGGACTTTGGATCAACTGCTAAGATGGTGAAATCCTCTTCTTCTTTCTCTTTAGTATGGTAGAAAAAACATCTTCTGAATGATAAAATACAATCATCTTTGACAATATTTTGAGCATTCTGTTTTTAATTAGGAAAAACTCTATGCAGAATCAGAGTTAGGATTTTGTTTTCTGAGTTTTTTTATGTTGATTTAAAAAAATGAAAGATAAATGTGAATAGAAAAGTAAATAGAGCTTAGTATAATATATATATATTCAGTAAAATGTAATCCTTTATTACCTTTAATTAATTTGGTTAATACTAAATAATATTTACCTTGAAAAACAATATGCATAAACCTCCTGATTAAATGAATTGCTAAAATCTTTGAATGGAATAGGTAAAGAATACATCCTTTTACTCTGATAAATTATGTAATTGATGACACATTTTAAGTTTAATGAATATCTGTTACAATGCTTTAGACTATATTGCTTGACTTTTTAAAGCTCTAACTCCCTTTCTGAATTGAATGTTACACTCCACTGACGTACTGTAAATAGTTTAGTGTTTCCAGTCTATCAAGCTGCTGGGTTTTCCACTGCACTCTGTTTAAGTTCAGCGTGTGGCCTTTGACGTTGAGGACTCTAGAGAAGAAGAGGCCCAGGCCAAAGAGGGCGAAGGGCAGCTTGGAGTGACCCGAGGACGCGATGTGGGGTCATGCTGGGGCTCTTCCTTTTCTGTGTGCTGCATGCCCCAGTGCTCTGGAGGCTGGGGCCTGATTACTGCTCTGGGATCCAGGCACAGAACGTTTTCATTAGGGAGAGGGCCAAGATCATCCAGGAAGGTTCCGGCCCATTAATACATTTGAAACAGCAAATGAAAGGAGGGGGCAGTTGTGAACGTTTTTGAGGGGTGGTGTAGGGTTATTTTGAAAGAGGAGAGCCCTGTGGAACAGCCATGAGAGCTTTGGTGAATAAATACCCTGTGGAGCATCTTAACCTCGCTGTACTTTTTTTTCTTCCCCGCTTTTCTTTCTAAGATCTGTGGCCAATTTTCCTGTAATTTGGGATAAATTGTTTGTGAAATCCATGTCGATGCTTCCACTGGGGATCCATTCACAAAAGGTGGAGATAGGAGGAGGGGGAGGAGGAATTGGCTGGTTGTATAACTGCTGAGAAAATGAGAACAATGTATAGAGAGAATCTGGTTAATGACATCATCTGCTTCCTCTTTCCAAATTTTCAAACAAGGCGCTCACAACAGGGCACAGAAACAGATTTTTTCCCCACTGGATCTTGAAGTGCTTGAAGTGATCAAAATATCTGTATTAAAGTGAAACCATGAGATGACACAGGCAGATGTATTTACAAAGCCATGATATAATTTTGATTAATGTTTTAAAATTCGGGGTCAGATCAAGATTACAAATGCAGGATCCTGAATTCCCAGGATTTCCTTTACTGAACAAGCACCTTTTTTATTTGCCCCTAATGGACTGAACTAACACACAAGAGATCAGGATGATCTAATTATAACGAAGGTTAACTGCTTGTCTCCCCTTTCTTTGGTATTTCCCCAGCTAGCTTTTAGACCGTTGTAGATGTTTATTACCAACAACTGCATGAAGCCTAGACTGCAGGTGGTAGAGAAACCTCTGTAGGTCAGTTTTACAGACCAGTTAATATTTTATCCTGCACATGACAACTATTGATTCATCATCATCACTTATTGATGGTGTCTGGTGTTGCAGCAAATATTAATCGTCAACAATTCTCCATTTTACACAAAAACAGGGTCAGCCATATTAAGATATATAATGTGCAAAATCAGACTTTATCACAGTAGCACTGAAAATGTTAGACCTGGAATCAATGTACCTATGTAAGATGTAGAAGAAAATTAATTTCATGCTTTTTTTTGGTTTGAGGAACCCTTTGACTGCTTATTGGAACGCAGACTGTACTGACTGAACGATTTCAACAGCTGTTTTTAAATCATGTTTCTTTTCACACCTGAGATGAATAACACGGTCAGATCAAATCTGTGTTTATTATGACGCGTCACTTCCTGCATTTATGGTTTGTTACTGTTTGCATGCAACTCATTCCAGGATTCACCATACTCAGTGGTGTTTTTTGGCCTGCATGACTGTTCAGGTGAAGCTACAGACATTTTATTCTTCTTGGTAAGAAATTAAAGAAATATCGTTACAACTGGATATCAAATTTACTGACAAGGTTTTTTGGCCTTATGATGATCCAGATAATCTAACTGGAGCAACAAATGTAACCTTGCATGCTCCTCTGACCTGACACTCACCACAGATAACAACCCCGCCAGCATCCTAAAAGCTGAACTGGGACCGCCAAGCTTGTGCAAAGTGAGCTGTTAATACCTGACGTGTGTTTTGTCACTGCAGCACAACGGGGGAAGAGGTTGACGGTAAGCACCGAGCTCAGGGAGCGGCGGGGATACAAAGGCTCTGCAACTTGGCAGAAAGCACTGCTTTGCTTGCCAGCACAGCTGTCCGGCAGGCGTCTCATTCAGGGCTGCTCCCAACGTGCAACCAATAACCAATCTATCACTACCCCGGCCAGACGTACAAGGACACAAAGGTGTGAACCCAGCATGCAGTGCGGATTTAATGCCAGAGTTTTACACATCAATGTCTTCTCTTTCAGACTTGCATAACATGAGTTAAGTAGCTTACGCAGCTCATTGCATGAAAGAACATTACATTTTGACTACTTTAAAATATCTCTAAATCCCTTTTTTTAGCATAATATTCTCGAAGAAAGAAATGCATTGTATGCACTCCATACTTTACTCAGCCCTTAAAAGGAAATTTGCAATATATCTGGCAAGAAAACATTAAAGACCAAGTTAAAATTGCTCAAGTTCTAAAGTAAGAAGTAATTCAGTCAACTGTTATTAACATGTATGGCACGATATCTATAAACATCTTTTGTCAGAAAGGCAACAGTGAGAGAGTAGATTTTATGTGCAGGCATTCTCTCATGCTAGATTGTTGTTTACACTTTTTTTATTTCTCTACTGTTTTATCTTACGGTTTAATCCGTAGCTCAGGAGCACGGTTAGGTTTTAATCTCCTGACGCACTCAGGTCACTCGTCCATTGTCTCATGACACCCAGGGAGTCAGAGAGGGTTTATATTACAGCACATGAATCAAAGCGAAATAAAATGCACTCCAGACGCTTTCAGATGGTTTTAATTTATGGCAGAGGCCTTCAGATACAAAAAAAAATGCATTAAATGTAATCTGATCACTTTATTCAATGCTTAATTTATGGCCAATCTGACTCTTCTTAGCTGCTTGATCATGGTCAAAGTAGATATAGTAATAGATTATACAATTTTGACATTATGACATTAATATTTTAATCCCTACATGAGTTTACATTAAATCATACAAAGAAAATGTTAACTTCTTACAAAACTAGCTTTTATCTGATGAGAAGATCTTCAGTTACAGAGCAAAACTGAAATCCATTTGTTCTAACAGCCAGCAGCATTATTTTAATTTATTCAGTGTCAGATTTAGCAAGGGTTGAGTTTCTCCAACCCCTCACTTGTGGTTTGTGTTCCATCGATGTCTCAATTGTAAAAAATTATCCCTCATCCTCTATCCTCTGAGATCAAATCAATTTATGAGAGCAGGATATCTGTCATTGGACCAAACCCATTATGGTGAATCCAACCCGGCACGGAGTTTGCAGGCTTCTATATCGAGAGTGTCTCAGGCATTTACAGTGAAGAGAGGAGAAGCATCAAGTTTTAAGGCTCAAAGCCACAGAAACCCATGAAGGATTTGTCATTACTTGGTGCTGATGCCTTGTGGCATTTAAGAACTGCAATAGGCTGTCAAACAATTATTTTTTTTACTTAAAAACAGAACTGATTTAAGGTTGTTTTTAATCTTTTGCTCTGTTGAGCACATAATGCTTGGCCAAAAGCATTAGCATACGGTCACATCATTTGTTCCGGCATGTGTGTGGATGCAAAGACTCAGGAAGTGCATCCATCAGCAGTTTTGGATGCATGATGAAAAACAAAATGGCCTCTTCCTTCCTTCAACTTTGGCCTCTTGCTTCAAATGGTGACACCTGGTTAGTGAGGATGTTCCACTGAACCCAAAAAGAACATGTCATTCAAATTGGTTTCATTTGGAAAATCTCAAAATGGATCGTTTGTTACATCTGCAAGATTTGAAAGGGTGTTCTCATTTAGAAAACAGGCTAAAGTTTTAGTAAGAGAAGAAACAACATCCACAAGTGGAGGATTTTCTCTAGCATGCTTCTATATTTGTCAAATACAGATTAAGTAGTAACTTGGAGTTTAAACTAACTATAGCAAGTACAAGCCAGATTGATATTGAAACTCCTTTGACTCTTAGAACTTAGAGTCTCACACGTTGTATCTATGTTTGAAATGTTATTTTTATTTAAAACAGAAAGTAGTTCTCTAGTTCTTGTCCAGAGGCTGTCTTCAAGATTATTTTCATCACTTTTATTAGCATCAAAGAAACCTTCTTGTAACTTAAACTGATTGTGTGGCAGTATTTTAATACTAAAAACAAAGAGAGTGGAGGCAATCATATGAAGACTCTCATGCTCTGGAAGCACACAAGGATGGGCTAAATGGTAGATGGTAAAAATGTTAAAGTTACCATCTGTTTGACAGCTGTCTATCTATTTGTAAAGTTGTCTGTTTTTTTTTTTTTAATTAAGAAATCTGGACCACAGTTGTTCTCTTCATGTCCCAAATGTAAGCACACCTAGCCTGATCAAACATGAGCTGCATTAGTCTACAAAGAACAGGCCTTTATAATACAGGGTTATCAATACAAATGTATCTATTTTTTTGGTTCTATTTTGGAAAAACAAAAACATATGGATCAACTTAAATAGAGACAACCATGAAAAAACAACACAGGCTGATAAAACCAAAACTCAATTATTCTACAGAGATGACAAATTCTTTAAAAACACATAAAACATTTGTATGTGAAAAAACCTTTACCATGAATGTACAAATGTTTGAAACAGTTTTGATAACCCAGTTTAAACTATAGTCTCTTCTCGTGAGTTAATCATCACAGCGGTATGGTCAAGTATTTTAATGAACTGGTGCTAAATGACCATAAAATGCACAGATCTCATGTATAACTATGTCTTTGGGGGCTATATTCTTACGGTTTTATATCACAGCCTATTGCCACAAATGTTGCTCTGAACCAGTTGCTTCAGTCAACTTATGAAATGTGAGTTTTTATGACCCCTGGAATGACAAAGTAACTTCGTGCTATTAGATATTATTTTATCCTTCGAAAAAAGGAAAGGAACTTTAGGTATATTTGCCCCTTTTGTCAATTCGTTCTGATTTCTGTTTGGAGAAAATGACTCCATAGTCAAAGAATTGTATCTCCTAATTAAAATAAATAACACTTACTTAAATCCTGCTGGTAGATTTTATGCATCAAAATGAACTGATCAGTTTTTTTTTTCTTAAGTCAATTGTTTGAAATTATCTTACATAACTGTTTTATAAAGTAGGCATAAAAAGTGGGTTTAATTAATGTCAAAGATCACTTTGTCAATTTGTTCCCCAATTTCATATCCACATATTCTTTTCTGGTTTCAAAGTACTTCAGGGAGCAACATAGATTAAATAGGCCCCATAAATTATCAATAGGTAATGTATGGTATGTAAGTATGTAACGTTAGACCACTGGTTTCCATATTAACTTTATGAACATCAAGATACAAGACATCTAAAAACTAAAGGGCAAAATAGTATAAAAATGACTAGCATCATCAATTGATGCATGGTTGATACAAAATATTGTATGGAATCTCCAAAAAAGCAGCATTTTGCCGAAGGAATGACAGAAATGTTCTGTATGAAACATCCTGTGGAAGACACTTCTTTTTTCTACCTAAAAATAGCAAGAGATCAAACAATCATAACTTCAAAAGCCCAAATGACAAAGAGAAAACATCACCAGCCATGAGTTTTTATGTAAAACTTGATTGTGCCACAAGAAATCTAATTAAACAAAAACACACAGATTCAGTTAATATTATTTAAAAAACATTTGATCTAGATACTAAGTCAATTACTTTCCAGTATGTGAACTGACACAAAGATTATGTTGGAGATCAAGAGTTTTTCAGCCTCAACTCCATATCGCTATTTGCTATGAACATTATCTTTGTCCATTTAAGAGTTAGATTAAAAAAAAAAAATCCTTCTTCTACGCCTACTGTGCAAGTGTGCCGCTTGACTTTAAACAAGTTTCTTCTAATGAGATACCTCACACTGGTATGGCTAAGCAAAACAAGCAGACAAAAGAAAAGTTTCAGCTTTCACAGTTAAGCCCTCAGTGGAAAAAGTAAATATCTTGTTTCTTATAGAGATGACGCACAAAGAAAGAAAAAAAAATACAGCCCAACAAGATGATGCAATAATTGTAAGGGGTGCTTGGGATAGATCTTTTCATGCTGTTGTTTCTTCAGCTGCACGGCACCTTTCTTGGAGTAATTGCTACAATTGTACCCTCAAACTGTTATCATAAAAGGCCTGTCTGGATGCAAACAGAATCGCGGCCAAGCAGAATCACAGGCATCCATGTTTTGACAAGTGGATGATGAGTGTCCATACACTTTTGTGCTGCTTTACAATTAGATAAGCTAACCCCTTTGCCAGAGTTTCTTTCACAGCCCATCGCCTTGACATCACATCTCCCTCTCTCCTCACATATGTTCTTTCTTTTAATGTCAAGTTCTAAAGCACAGTTTTGCAAACTTTCTGCAGTTAAACAAAGAGAGACTACTACTGTATTCTATCTCTTTGCTTTCTCCGTTGTGCGTGTTGAAATGGTTACAGTGACTTGGCTGGGTAAAGAAAAAGATAGGAGAAGAAAGAGGGAGACTTTTTGGATCTTGAAGAAATTATTCACGGCTGTAGTTCAGAGGAGCTCTCATATCATGCGCTGTGACAAGTGTGCAGCTCTAAGCACATCCCTGCCAGCCTGGAACTCAATGCTGTGTGCCTTCCACAGACACCATTAAGACTGTGAAGAGGGAGAGCGGCCCGTCATCACGCTCACAGAGGAACTCCGGTAATGTTTTGCACTAGCAAAGTTTGTTTTGAAGGCTCACCAAAGCGATCTAAAATTTCAGTTTTTAAAGTTGTTTTTGTATGTTTTTCGAACACTTACAGCTAAGGGAACAAAAAGAGAGCTTTTGATGTTTGCATGAAGACTTTTTTTAACAATCACCTTGGCATATTTGTTTTAATTTTAATGCATTGAAATGACTGGGCTGTTTGAGTAATAATAAATGTATCAAAGCATCCATCAGTGCATCAGTTCCTCCTACTTAATTCAGTATTTTTTCTTGACATTTTAAAATGAAGAATGGGGAAGGGAAGCATAAAAGCACTATTGTTTTTTTTTTTTGTGTAATTGCACAATCCTCTGTTTTAAAGTCCAAACAAGAAAGGTTTGTGAATTCAGAGACAATAACAAAGGAGCTTTGCTTTAGGCCGGGCATGAGGACAATGACATGTCACCCTTTTACACACACATCAGAGAAAGTGATGGGGCTGGGGCCATCCTAGGCTACCATAACGACCCCGCACTCCCCGCTCATTCATTTATTGGGATGTGAGTGTGCCTTTGTACCTTTGGTCTATTATCTGCGTCTGACTTGGCCTCCAGCTATCCACATGAGCTTGGGCGCCTACGTCGTGTAGGCCTACTGTTGTCTGATGAGGAGAAAAGGGGTTCAAACAAGCCTTACCCCATAATTCAGAGACTTGTGAATTATGGGTAAGGCTTGCTCTGAGCGTCGTCTAAATTAGCCTGGTTACATATGCAGAGTCCTCTTCATGCCCAGAGGTCACACACTAGTCTACAGATAATGGACATATTTCTTTTAAACTTTTGTTGTTTTTGGGGGGTTTTTTCAGAACAACAAAATTAACAGTAAAAAGAAATAAAACAAAAAAAACAAAAAACAGATGTATATCTGCCTTGTGTCGTCTACATGCTTCAGCTCATCACACCCTAACTCACCTTTATCTCTAAATGAGGGAGAACGACTGCGTCTTCCTGACAGGTTACTATTGATCTTTTCAATGGACTGTCAAAATTAAATCTACAAAATTGTCAGGTTAGGCCTTGCATATTTTCAAGCCATACAGTAGCTGCACAGCAGGTCACCAGTTGACCAGTCAAACGTTCGTCTTAAAGGGCAATTCAATTTTGACTGTGACAGCATAAGGGAAGAGGAGCCAGGGTCAATACGAAACCAGTCTGTCCATCAGCAGTGAGCCAGGTGATGGGTTCTTTGCTGCATCTGATTTATCCTTTAAAACAAAGAACTGCGAGTTTTAAATTGTTTTTAACTGTGCAAAAATGTGTAATTAGGCTACTATAATTTACACATGTCAATATGACCTGGAAATGTAGCAAGCACTATCAACACAGAGATGCAGCAGTGATTTTAATCATAGAAGAAAGCAGAAAAACATTTCACTGGTTTCACATCTTATTCGATTCATTTTTTCTACCTTTCAAACTAAACAGCAGAGGAACACATTGAGCTTATACAAACCACAACAAATTTTACTTTAGTCCATTTTATTTCAGGGTCAAAACCAAAAAGCAGTGATTTTTGAAACTCAACTATTGATATCTTCTATTGGTGTATTCCCTAATATCAGTCATAGCTTTGATCCAAGTCAGAATCAAGTACAGTCTTTTCTACACATGTTTGTTTCTCTTAGCCCAATTTTTTTGTCTGCCTACTTTTACATAAATGCATCGATGGCCTAAAAATTCTTAGAAAAAAGTGTACAGCATTTCATTAATCAATCAATCAAGGAAATCTCAATTTTCTCTAACAATTTGATTCTGTTTTGCCCTTTTTTCACTTAAGAAGGTTAAACTTTATTGGCTGTTACACACTCCCGTCTGTGTCATGTGACTTACAATGCACTCTGTCCTCAGAGAGCTTTTAGTGTTAAGGAGAGTAAATATTAAATGTTATATCAGCAGGAGAGTTTTTTTTCAAGTTTTGCACTATGATTAGCTCAAACTGCTCTAACAAATGTTCAAGCAAATTCATCATATTAAAAACAGGAGTAAATTAATTTGGGCTTGTAGTTATTCAAGCCCATCGGCTAACTGTCTATGATAAAAACGTCATCTGGAGCAGCAGGACATGAATTTATTGATAAATATAGCTGCATGAGTATCAGCAGTGTATGAGGCCAAAATCAAATATATTTTCTAGAGCAGGAAAGCTTGCTGCAACATGCACTTGGACATTCTCGAAATCCAAAATAACATTTTTAAATAAAACAGAAATGAAACAAACAAACAAATAGATATTTACCACTATTGCATCAATCGATAGATTTAAAAGTATACCCTTTATTTTTATGCACTAAATGTGCATTTTAATGAGATTTGTACTTGCTGTTAAAAAAATAATTATATTGGTAAGCACAATATATTTTTTATGTTTAATTGGTGGCATGAGTTTTATAATTAATCCAACTCCCTTTTCATTTGATCCCAATAATTGAAAATATTTTGCATTTATGCTTGATGTTCTGTTTAAGAGAAAAAAAAAAACTTATCAATGAGCAGATTTCAGACAAGCTGCCCAAGCAGAACATTGTGAACCTGTGAACCTGCAACCCTTGAAATGCAGATCTAAGACCTGCTGAGGAGAGATGGCAGCTGTCAGCTGCGTCATAAAGTCAAAGAAAGAACCGAAAAGAGCGGGGAGAAGAAAAGGAGAAGAGGGAGAAGCAACTTCAACACTTTTACACGTAAGACTGAAGAGTGTACTGTTTTTTTTCAGACGTTTTTAATGCAGCAGTAGAAGGGGCTAAGATGTTCGTAGATTTTTACTAGTCAGCATAAAATGTGTTGGATTGAGAAATAAATAAAGGCAGCAAGTGACCACATGAAACGCTGCTGCGCTGCAGGGAATTCTGCTTCTTTTGTTTAGATGCTAATATGTTGCTGTGATAGCAATATGGAATGAAGGGGTCCTCCTCTGCCTTTGATAAACATTATCCTCTGCTTTTTTTTCACAAGCCTGGCACAACAAGAAGAGTATCCCTTGGAGAGTAAATGAGGCCCTTTTGTTACAGGCTGACCTGCAGGCACTGAGCTGCTTTCACTATAAGCATATGGTTAATATCTGAAATTCCTCCCTTCTTTTTCCCTGTGCAAGAAGTGATGATCTCTTACTGACATATGCTTGGGTCAAGGACTTAGACTTCTAAAGGAGCTGAAAACATGTCCATATGCATGTATTAGTGATAAGCCATAAATGTTAATGTTTTTTTTAACAGGATGTAAAATAATTGACCAACACATAACATTTTATAATGATCCATGGTTTTCCTCTTTCTTTTCAAATTAAAAAGAAAATTGTGGCAAGCACTTCATCTGTGTTAAAAGTGATCTGCAGCTGGACCTTACTGCCTCATAAAAGATAAAGAGGAAGACTAGAAGTAGTTGGAGGATGATTGCACCAACTAGAGCTGTGGCTTAAAGATGGCTATATCTTATGTCTTTACATCCACCACTACTAATTGTGAAGCTTTAATTCATCACTTAACACACCTGTAAGCTCCACCTTATTCCCAGTCAGTTTGTCTTCCTGTCTGTCTGCCTGCCTGCCTGCCTGCTTCTGACCTGATTCTGTCTTCTGATTCTCTTAGCCTGTCTGAATCCTATTGGAACCGTCAAAGTGAGTTTTTGGATCTATGGCCTGTTTTCTGTGCCCCGAACCTTCTCTTGGAGTCCCCCCTGGATTATCTCTGGATCTCTAACCACCTGGCTCTGACTCTGGACCTGCTCTCAGACCTCAAACTCTGGTTTGCCCCTTTGATCATCTGCCTCACTCTGACCCTGTGCATTCCCCTGGACCAACATGTACTGTCAAAGAAGGATTCCTGCTAACCTACCTGGATGGACTCAGTAATCCTTTGAGGTTCACCAGAGATGTTACAAGCCAACTTGCTTCTTCAGAAACATGTAAAAAATACTCCCAAACCCCAAGAAGGTTAGTGAACCAGAATTCAACATTGGAAACATTGCCCTCTGTTTCTGCCTGGTCACTCAACTGTCCCATCTCCTTCCAGAATTTCCATTTGCTAAACCTGGGGAATCCTTTCCAACCTGGGTCAGCTTCCTATTTCAAAATATTTGAATACCAATTGCTGCATCTGTCTGAACTCTTTCGTTCTGGTCCTTACAAAACACACATATGGGGTACCTTGCAATAGTATCGATAACCCTTACTGCCTACAACCTAATAGCTAATACATTTGGTTATTATTTACAGTATTCTGAGAAATTAACAAAAGTGTAAAATAGTTTTGACTTGAAAACAAAACACGATTTATCTAGAAAGTATTCAGTATGGCGCTACCAGGTACACGAAAAATTTGTCAAATTTATATTTGCATTATAGCTCAACGTTAGTTATTGGTGGACAGCATCTGTGAACATCAATTTCCAGTTTTGTTTTGTTTTTTTCAATGATCCCCAATGGAACTGTTTTGTAATCTGACCGACCCATTTAACACATGCTTTGACCTCAAGCATTTAATAGCATTTGAAAACATTTAAAACAGCACTAGTGCCAAGAATCATGACATGTTTAATGCAATGCCAAGGTTATTCTCAGATAATATTAAGTGTCCTAGGTTCAGACTATCCCATATGTGATTTCGGCTGGCGGCCTTTGTGAAATCAGCCCCCTGCTGCACACAGAGTGATTGGATCGTATGCTGAGAGTGTGTGAGAAGACCTAAGAGAGAGCCTGAACAGGAAATGGACAGGAGGGGATCAGAATGAGTGAAGGAGAGACAGATTTTGAGCAGGGGAAAAAAGAAAACACCTTACCAAGAGCAAAGACCTTCTCAGGTTTCATTTTAATAGCACCAGACCATTTTTCTCCCTTTACCCTAAGAACACGCCATGCCATTAGGGCCTCCCGGTAGAATGTGTAAACCTCCTGCTATTAAAACCACAGTTTGCACTGTCAGCTCCAACAAACCAAATCTGCAACAACACTCCCCCATTCCTTCTCTTTACAACTCAGACCCCCTCTTTTTCTCCTTTAGCAACAACTTTCAAGCCACAATAACCATCATCAGTTAAAGGCAGCGGGTCCATTACACTTCCCTGTTCACACAGTCTGCATTAAGCTAATATTGTCTATTCCCAGAGTGGCCCAGCCCTTCACACACCCCATCAATTATTAATCTCTCTGCTCACAGCTAATGTTTGGTTTGAATTATTTAAACCTATCTTCATTTATCAATAAACATAAATGTTAAACAAAGAATGCTGATGAGCTCTGTAAAAAAAGTTTATGAGATTATTTCCAAGGGAGTTGATTTATGGATGTCATTTTCAGTGGTAATGTTTTAAAGAACGGAAAGGATGATTACAAAGGCAGACTGTGGCATAGAGGGATACACCATGGCCCGGTCATTTTGTTTCCACCAAGCACAAGACTGTCAGCACTTCTGCAAGGTAAAAGAAAACATCCAATGAATGGATTCTTTCATGAAATAAGTGAATCCAAATCTGTGTCTCTTGTCTGATATTTGGTCTTGTTGAAAGCGCTCACATATTAGTCCAGTCCTCCCCAGGGTGCCATTAGCGCTCAATACCCCTGCAGAGAGAACAAAATGAATCTGTCTCGGAGATGTCCAACCTGTTACAAGGCGAATCAAGCAGACATGGGTGGATTTTGTTGCTATATGGAAGAGGATTTGAATCCAGACACTCCTGCTTTTGACTAATGAGGGAAGATAAGCAAATGATGCAGTTCTCTCCAAAGGAAACACATTTGGATGTCACAGATGCGCTCCATAGAGGCAGGAATAGACGAGGATCTAAAGGGTGCGAAAGATCACAGCTTGGGCTTTGGCTGCCTAGCAAACAGATATCACCCGAGAAGTCAGTTCCAAATTTTCCGTGGAATGCTGGGAATTTGGTGCAATCATGCCCTGCAGGGGACAGAACGGCTTCAGAGATACTATTTATGTCGGACAAAAGAAACCTTGGGTGTTTGAGTGCTCCAGGAGGATGTTGGTGGAGTGGGTGAGCTTGATTCATCTCCAAATACCTCCAGCTTTCATATGAAATCCACCTGTTATTATTCAAACTGTTTGAATCCACAGATTATGTTTCAAGGAGCACAAAGAACATCAGTCTGGAGTCATGAAGATATGAGACAAAGCAGACTTTTACTACAATTCCTACTGGTTTTATATCTACACATAGTTTCTAACTTACCACATGTAAAATTCGATGCCCCCTCTGCAGCATCTCTCCCCTAAATCAAACCCCCACCCCCATGTGCACATTGGCGTCTTCCACATTGGGTAAACAAGGCGGAACCTTCGTCGACGTGGTTAAGCCGGTGGCTCATGACAAGAACGCTGAACGAGTGATTTAAGGTTTCAAGTGTGTGGCTTTCACAGCTAATTAACCTGCTGATGGGTATGCATGTGGGGAAAGGAGCGACGGATTCCTCTTCAAACACGGCGCCACTTCAAGTTAAGGCAGCCACACACATCCATGGCACATAGGCTGAAAGTCTAGTAGAGAGATTGTTCATTTATATTTTGGAAGCTGTAGGATGAACGTTTCCTCATCTTCTAACCTTTTTGAGGATCTTTCCGAGCATGGAGTTCACTCTTTTAATAAAAAGGCCTTTAGGGCTCAAGAAAAAAGAGACATAAAATCATCGCTTTCTGTAAGCTTGTAGTGACTTATTGATGGACATCTTGCCAAATTTAGCAGAAATACAAAAAAGAATTGTTTAATTAATTCTAAAACTGAGTCCATGAAACGTTTGCAGTTGTGAAATGAGCTGCTGGAATCTTAACACTGACATGGCTAAATACCAGAAACTGCTTGACTTTCAGCTCTAAAACTACAATTAAATATGAGGACATCATATCTGCCTTACATTTTCAACAGGCTTCCCAAGACAGAAACTTTGGATACAAATGCGTTGTCAAGAAAAAACAAGAAAAACAACACATCTCACTTTGAACTTGAAACATTAACAGTCACAAACGTCTCTGCGTGTCTTTGGCTGATTTTTTTCAGAAACGTAATCTGTGGTGTGTTGAAAGGTGGTTCCTCACCCATTAGCAGATCACCCAACACTCCCTGGGGTCACCACTTGTTTTTCCACTGGTCTACCACCCAGGCAGCAATACATTTCAGTCACTGGATAGTGTTTATGATTCATGACTGTGTAATTACAGTTTATGTGCCCCTATTATCAGCAGCTGAATATTTGAACAAATGGAATGAAAATGACTCATAACACCTTTTTTTCTGATAAACTTTTTATATTCAGTTTTGATTAAAAAACAAAGCAAATACCAAAACTATTCATGCCCACTGAATTTTTTCCAGTTTAAAACTACAACCTTTTAAAAATCTAAAATATGTATATTAAAGCTATGCTACAAATTTTCAGTTGCATGTGGATCAGGTCTTAGATATCTTATATCATTGTTTTGATGTAATATTCTACTTTTAATTGCATTTATGTCTCAAACATTTAAGAGACGCAATGTTCCATTAATCCGTTGGTAGTTTAGCTTTGAATGAGCAATGGAATTTGTATGTGTTTTCGATAAATCTTGTTTTGGTTTGGTTTTTTTCAGTAATGGTGTTTTTCCAGCCACACTTCCATAAAGAGTATGTCTACTGTAAGAGCTGTCCCATAAAAAGCACCTAGGGATCTATACAAGTCCTCTAGAATAACCACCGCTCTCTAAAGAAGGTTCTCTAATTGACTAGATTGAAAGTCATTTAAGTGTCTTCTAATTCAAATTTTCACAACCTTCTCCCTCAACTCTTTATTAGTAAGTTCCTTAGTATTTATGATGCTGTTTGTTTGCTAATATTCTTTGAAGCCTTCAAAGAAAAGTTGTTTTTAGATTAAATTAATCAGATGTTGCTGCAGATTTTATTTTGGAGTATCATTAATCAGAATGCAACTACTTTGTTATGGTTTGGTTATACAATATCTTAAAGGTTAGAGCTTCAGTATTTTAATCAAAATGACTAGTTCTTCATCATTATTACCATAGAATATGTAGAGTGGTGCAGAATAAAGGTATTAATCTACTGAGAAAAAAAGAGAGAGTGGACGAGTTCCAGTGCGCCACTTACTGGTCGGGAGGAGGGACATTTATAGCCATTGCCTTTATTTGCATGTTTGAAATGTGACAAAATGTAAAAAGATTCAACTGGTATGCATACTTCTAAAAGGTACTTTGACATTTACCATCAGTTAATGTGAAGATAAATGCATGCTGTATAGACAATCTCCAATTGAGTAATTGCTCTCCAACATAAAGCTTTTTCCTTTGAGTAGCTGCAGTATCTCATTTTCATCATCCTCGAGGCTGTTCAGTAATACAAACAACAACAAAAACAATTTCTAAGTAGGACAAAGGCTCTTGCAAAAACAAATAGGATCATGTAAGTCATTACAGACCCTTAGCCTCTCTTAACTACTCTCCTAAGAACATTATTATTGTCTATTTGCATATGCAGCTCCAGGTGATTTTAGATTGCTCTGTGATGAGTTCATGTATGCCTTTTCAGTAAATTCTATAATTATATGTTAGACTGTTATGGTTTGTTAACTGTTAAATGTATGTAACATTTATTAGATTACAACTGGTTTAACCAGAACTAGAATTTAACTACAATCATTTTTGATTTTTATTGTTAGAATAATGCTTGATTCAGGTAAGCTGGCAGTAATCTTTGGCGCACAACCCATCTGATTCACTCTGGAATGCATTAAGGAAATGGATGAAGAAAACAAAGGAGAGCTTATCAACAGAAAGTGATAAATCAGTCTCATTAATCCCTTTGTCTTATTCTCCCAGGCTAGGAGGCAAAATAGCGCTCCATGGACCTGCAACACAGATGGGGAGAGAGGATGGGGGGGTGTTATTAATCTGAGCATCATCAGACATTACACTGAAGGTTTGAGCAAAAATAAATATGATAAGAAATATGGTTTTCACAATTTACTGAGGTGAAATATACTCCTTCCTCTAAAGCAACACAATTTATTTATTTCTGCTTTTTTATTTCTGCTCAGAACAAGAGTTTTTATATTATATTGGGTATTCCTTTTTTAAAATTTCTAAATTCATTTAACGTACAATTACAATTACAATATATATTTAT